>JAXGGA010009244.1:0-52386 GCA_038373865.1 Uloborus plumipes | reverse complement strand
CCAGAACAAGGATGACCACATGGTATGAACAAACCTGGAATCTCAGATGTTTAAAAATCAGAAAAGTTTAGTGGTATTCTATATTTCCAGGTGTTAAAAATATTAACTTATCTTATTAAACTTTAAATATGTTTCTTCATTGCTCTTCTTAGTCTTTTATTAGCATTTAAAGCAAAGAATAAGGTATATAATTACATTTAAATAAAAAAAGATTTAAAAAAATGAAAATAATCGTGTTGTTTTTGTGCAACTTTTTGAAAGTTCAGTCCCTTATATCTGCCAAACGCCTTTGAATAACTAAGCAACTTTTGTTTTATTAGAAAGCTGGTAAAAAGCACTTAAAATACCACAAATAAAATTTTTTTATCTTACCCCCCACATTCATTTTTTTAGCGTTGAAAATTGGATTTTTTAAAAAATTTACAACTTTGGGGGGGCATATCTCATGAAGGGGGTGGAGTAACAAGCCAATTTTTTTTATCCAGTAAGTAACCATGACTATGAATATATGATAAAAAAATGGGTTTGTTACTTTGAACCCTTCATGGGTTTTTTAATTTTCGAAACTGGTAAAAAATGTCATTTGCGTCGTGAACTTTGACCTTGAAAAAAAAAATTTTTTTTTAACCCTCTCGGCACCCTGAACCTCATATGAGGCTCCTACTTTTGAATTCAGTTTTGGGAGAAGTAAACACTTAAAATGATTTTTTTTTCATAAGTGACTCCAGCTACTCATGTAGATCACATATGAGGCTCCTGAGTAGGGTGAAAAATTAGTTTCTAGTTGGCAGCATGGCTTTTATTTCTTATAGTTTGGATTTCAGGCTGTGTTGCTGATGGAGAGAAAGTAAATCAAGCTATTTGCTGCTGCACATCATTTTCAAAGGTAAGCTGGATATTTTTGTTTTAAAGCCTTCCAGTATTATGATAATGTCTTTTAATTAGCTCTAAACCAAGTATTTCCTGTTAAAATGGAGCAAAAGTAACGAGTCTCATATGAGGCTTAAAGTTATTCGTGGTTGCAATGTGTTGTTTTCACCCCAACTGTTCTATGCTAACTTTAGAAGAATGATGTGTGATATTGACTTGTATTATTGTGTAAAATATGTAATATTTTGAAATTGTGACTTAAAATGCATAAAAAAATTATTTTTTTATAATTTTTCATTTTTTTTTATTACAGAAAAATGGATGAAGCTTTGTCGCACACTTTGAAACACAAGTCGACCAATAATAAAAACTAGAACCAGGCTGAGAACCGGCCATCACAGGGGCATGAAGATTGATGGAGAGGGTAGAAGGGTGTATAGAAACTGTTGCAATTGCCCAGATACACAGCTTACACCTTGTCATATCTTTGAGTGTCCAGCAATAAGTGTGAAACTGAGAGAAATTGGTGTATTGCCGTCACTTGTAGACCTTTATGACGATAACATCCAACAAATCGCAAAAGCAGTTATAAGGATCCATGGAGTTATTTAGTTCGGCTAAGTCATAGACACGACAAAAAAAAAAAGGATGAAGAAGGTAATGCCATACCTTGTACATCAATTGATACTAACCCAAGGACCAGATTATCAAGAAATAGGTATGGTTAATCCAGATTACCATTATTAGAATTTTTGATAGAAGCAGGAAAAAAATAAAACCATTAGTTTTGCTTTTTGATCATTTACTTTATTAAAAATTCTTCAAAATTTTTGCCTTCATTTCAGTAATTTTTATCAGCCCTTTTGTTACAACATATAATTGCTAGAATAACTAAGATTTGAAGAAAACAGGCCCGTCATTTAGGGGGGAACAGGGGGGTCAATTACCCCCCTCCCCCTGACTTTGAGAAATCAATGTATTTACATATAAGTGGGCGTGGTTTTTGTTATTTTCTGATGAAATTGTATTGAATTGCCCCTCCCCCTCCCCTTTGCCCCTCCCCCCTGAAAAAACTTGAAATAACGGGCCTGGAAGAAAAGGAAACAAAAATCAATTGAAATATTAGGAATTCTACATTTTTGATGATTTTGGCAATTTTGTGATGTAAGTTTTTATATATTTTCTACACAAGGTTTTTTACCTTTTTCAGAAAAAAGGCCACTACACAAGAGGAAATAAATCAAATACTCTTCGGGAGTGACTCTGAAGATAGTTTATTATCGGAATCAGAAGATGAACTTTGGTTACCGGAAACCCAAAAAGTTTCAGAAGCATCAGAGGAGGTTACAGATGAGAGTGAGAAAGAAGACAACGATGGTGAAACCAGAAGCTCAACTCTTCTAAATGTCAACCAATCAACTCCAAACCGAAGTGGAAAAGCTTTGTGGTTTTCCGAGAAGGATAATGCTTTGAAGGAGAAAGTTCCTGACTTTACTGGGAATCACAAGTCCCACATCACGGGAGAAATGCCTATTGATTATTTTTCCAAAATGTTACCAGATGACTTTTTACAATTAATAGTTGAAGAGTCAAATTTGTATGCAACAGGAAAAGGAAAAGAAAATTTTTGCCTTTCTGTTCCAGAGTTGAAGGTATTTTTAGGTATTAATTTTGTTATGACTTACCTTCGCTATTCCTGATTGCAACAGTATTGGACTTCGAAGCATGGCACTCGCCTTAGTATTGTAGCTGATCATATGACAAAAAATCAATTTGCTGAAATCCGAAAATATTTGCACTTTGTCTCAGATGATGTGCCGAACACTAAAAATGACAAACTTCATAAAATCAGGCCAGCGCTAAATCACTTTTTCAAAGTATTCAAGGAGGCTTATTTCTTATCTCTTGGAGCATTTATCTCTTGATGAAATGATCAAGGGCATAGCTAGGGGGGTGCAGCTGCACCCCCTAGATCAGAGTCAATGGGAGGTCACTGTGACCTCCCATTTTAATTATTTGACTTTTATGCTAATTTTTGGGTACTTTATATAAACTGCGTTATTATATCTAGTATTGATTAATTTTCAGAAAATGATGGTAATCTTGCCTGTTTTTGAGGAGAAAATTTTTAATTTAACGAATGAATCTCAGAACTTTACTGAATTTACTTTTTGGGAGGTCACAGCGACCTCCTATTGGGGTGCCACTGCTTGCATCCCCCTAATGTGAGTCCTGGCTACGCCCTTGGAAATGATTATTCCATTCAAGGGAAGGGCAAAAGTAAAACAATATATAAGAGGCAAACCACATCCTTGGGGTATCAAGACTTCGGTTCTAGCTGGAATTTCAGGATATGTTTACGTTTTTGAAATTTATGAGGGTGCAAATCAAAAACAAAATAATGGTTATGTAAGTGAATTTGGATCAATTGGAGGAATAGTACTAAGGCTTTGTGAAAACATCAAAGGCAAAAGCCACAAATTGTTCTTTGACAACCTGTCCACATCAATCCCTGTCCTACAAAAGCTCTTTGAGTGGCACATATTTGCCACTGGTACAATACGAGTTAACCGCTTACAAGGAGCCTCAAACAAACTGAAACCAAGCAAAATTTTGAAAAAGGAGCCTAGAGGTTCGTTCTCAGTTGCCACAAATATTGCAACTATATATCACAAGGTGCATGCAACTATATATCATAACTATCACAAGGTGGTTTGACAATTCTGCTGTCCATGTTGCATCATCATTTTTAGGAGCAAATCCTGTTGGAACTGCACAACGTTCGAGTCGAACAGAAAAAGAAATAATTGAAATTCCTAGACCTGCCTCAATAGAGATGTATAACAAAAATATGGGAGGAGTCGATCTAATGGATTCTCTACTCTGCCTGTATCAGCATACTCTACGTCACAAAAAGTGGTATTTTCGGATATTTCACCACCTTTTGAATGTCACAGTGGTGAATTCCTGGCTGTTGTGGAAAATGGATCCAGAAAACGAAAAACTTGATTTGCTGGAATTCAAATCCTCAGTTGCTACCTCAATGATATATCAAGGATCCTCAAATATGAACAAAAAGACCATCCTTTGGCGAGCCAGCAGTGAAGAAAAAGGTAAAAATAAAAGCAGCAATCGAACTGAGAAAGGATGGAAGCAACCATTACCCTGCAAAAACAGATAAAAAATAGGCAGCCAAATGCCACTTGCATGGCTGTTTGAGAAAAACAAGATACATATGTAAAAAATGTAAAGAGCCTCTATGCCCTGAATGCTTTGAAGCATTTCATTCAAGATAAAAATACTGAATAATAAGCTATTTTTCGTGTATTTCTTTCTCTTTTCAATTATAATATTTCATTTAAAAATAAAAATCGTTTTTGAAACAAAACATCTAGCCTTTATTTCCGATGTAAAATAAAAATAAATCGGAGTATACATACAACCCTTAAGCACAGTAAGCCTCATATGAGGCTCGTAAAAATAACTAGGAAGGAGTGCAGATAAGAAAAAAAAAATTCTAACAAAAAGTGGAGACATTTTGTGCTTATTGGGGAGAAGAAATATATATATTTTTTTTTTTTGAGATTCATAATATTTTGGTGCTGAGGGGGTTAAATATGAAATTTATTGATAGCACATATAAAAAGATCTTTTTCTTAGCTTTCCAATGAGCTATGTTTGAGCTCAAAATCTTTGATAGAAAAAAAGTTATAGTTTATAAGACAAAGCATGAAAACGTCCGATTTTCGCTGTTGCCAACAACAAAAATGACCTATATATCAAAGGGTAAATTTTTAAAAAATAAAATGAACACTATTTTGAGCTCTGGGAAGTAAAAGGATACACATGCAAATTTTCATTAAAATCAAAACTGGTGATGCAACAACTTTTTTGAAAATTTGTTGATTTAAAATGGAATGACCGAACAGTCACCTCAGTTAACTAAATCTGTTGGATTCCCTGATTTTGGGTTCCAATGCTATCCCCTCACATCCATATCAATATTTCAAATCTATTTATTTTTTTAAAATTTTCATACACCGAAAATTAAGTCTAAACACTAATGCTATATTTTTGAAGAATGCTCGTGGTTTGAATTGATTCAGATGCAACAGGATTGACATTTTTGAACTGATTGACATTAAATGACAAGCATAGAAGTAATCTACACGCAAAAGAAAATTAAACAAGGTTTAAACTAATATTAAAAATAAATTATCGATGTCTAAGGGGTGAATTTGTGCAGTAAACTAAAATGAGCGAGTATTACAGAAGCGGATGCAAACATATTACGAAATTTAAATAATCGAGATATTCGGTAAGAAATAGCTGAAAGTTGTTGAAATTTTGCAGGCAGATAAAATTGTATTTAGGCAGATGGTAAAACAGTTACTTTAAATATTAAATTGTTCTGTCTTAAGAGGAAGAAGTTTAAGTCCGTCTCAAGATGAAAAGTAGCATGAAAAGTGCGTTTTTAACAAAATAATTTGTTAAATGTCTATTTATCACCTTAAATATCTGAAAAAAAAATTGTTTTTTGCAAAATAAAAACACAACAAGTGGGTAGGGCGTTGTCATGTGTCATGTGATTTATGGAGTTTCCATATGCATATGTAACAGAGGATAAATTGAAGATTGGCATCTCGAACTTCACTTGCATTTTTCGATCGGCCACATTGCATATGTCGTTTTGTGAGTTTATTTCCCCACTGGAAAGGGGTAAACTCTCATGTTTTTGGAGCAGTGCTCATTTTAGTGTTGTAACAGGAATAGTTTAAAAGTATACTGGTATATTCTTTTCCCGGGTGATAGTTAAAATTAAAATGTTTTTCTTTTGAATTTAAATGTTGGTCATTGCTTTAAAAACTTTGTTTGTGCTTATCCTTAATTTTTATGGAAAATAAAGAGAGTTTTTGTTCTTAAAAACTTAAGTTATCATTCCAAGTATTAAACACTGCTAAATTTATCAGATATGGGTTTATCCCATAATCAAAATTTTTTCAGATATAAGTCTTTCAAATGCAGTCTTAGTCTACTTTTATGGATGTTGTTGGTGATTGGAAGACAGGTTTCAGTATACACCTCAGGATAAATTTTTAACATTCGCAATGTATGTCAATTTTAGTATAGTTAAAGGAAAGGGTACGAATTTTAGGGGAGCTTTGACGACGTTATAAGAACTATCCGAATTCAGGCTATTATCAGATATTTTTTAGCATTGAAGTTTTTGAAAATCAAATGTAAGCTATATCTTGAAATATTCCGGGAGGGGGTGAGGGCTTTTGGTTTTTTAATTTAAGCACCGGAAATACATTTTTTGTCTCTTTTCTGTGACATTTGGGGATGAGAGAGGGAACGAGAGCTCTCCTTCATAGTTTGTCGACACTGAAGCTCAAAAATCAGTTTTAAGATATTTTGGGGGACGTTAGGGAAAGGGGTGAGAAATTCAGTGTTACCCTAACGTGGAGAAACTGAAATTTTTATGCTATCTTTGGTAACGTTATACAACAGAAGCGGGTAGGAGGGGAATTCTGACACCAGAAATCACTTGAAATTTAAATCTCATAAAAATAAAAAATAAAACTGTGCTATTATTGTCATGTTGAGGGGGGGGGGGGAAAGCAGTTGATCTGTTTTCGTCCTGAAACTTTAGAAATTGAAGTCCTAAAAATGCAGTTTAGTTTTCTTTGGTGACATTAGGGAGGAGAAGAGAGAGTAGGGGTTCTCCTCTTAGGAGGGACAGTTGTTTAATCAACCATAGATCAGAAGAAATTGAATGTTCTAAATTTCATACATTTGCTCACAAAAATTATGAGAGTAAATGCTTAATTGCACATTATCATTATTATTATCAGTTTTATCATTACAAATGTTTGATATTTATTTGCAATAAGTTAATATATCAAGCCTAAAAAATGTAGGTTGTGACTGTCAATTTTGTTTGGAGCCACCACTGTTTACAAATATAACAGAGTATCAAATAATGGGCAAAAAATATCATTACAGCAAACAAGATAGACAAATATTCATATATACTGTGACCTACCTGCTTCATCCTGGTAATAGTACAGATCTACAAAATTCGATTGAAAAACAACAAAACCTTCGCCCATGTATCGAGGTGGCTCATCACTTAAACCAGTGTACTTTAAACTTGGAGCTAAAATTACTTTAAAATTTTCAGCCTTGCACTTAGTAATGTGCGTATATTGATCAAGTCTTGATG
Organism: Uloborus plumipes; assembly: GCA_038373865.1. Taxonomy (NCBI): domain Eukaryota; kingdom Metazoa; phylum Arthropoda; class Arachnida; order Araneae; family Uloboridae; genus Uloborus; species Uloborus plumipes. Next base: position 45,290 of record JAXGGA010009244.1, on the reverse strand, counting down.
AAGCAGGCTTTGTAGTGTAAATGATATGGGCTTCTTCAAAATTCACTGATAAAGTTGTAGGTAATAAACGATTTCCAAACACAACACGACCCTAGATTTTGAGAAGAGAAATATTTTGGTTGTAAATTGATAACATTTGAAATTAAATACAACAGTTGCAATATTGCTAAGCACAAACTAATAACTTCAATTTCATACTGATTAGATTCAAAGCAATTATTAGTACAACACTAATTACTGATACATCAATTATAAGTAATCTGTAATTGGCCACTTTGCCCCAATTAATCAGCAGAAAACTATTTTTCAATTAAAATTACTTTAAGTATGCCTAGAACAAGAAACTGTGAAATAAAATTATTAACAACACAAAAATGTAACTTTCTGCAACATAAAATAATATTCACAGTTGAGGCTGGGTGTGATGAACTGTTTAGGACCATAAAAAGTGATTATAAAATCAAACTTTCATAAAATTCAGTAGCATTGTTTCAATAAAAGACCTTTTGAGGCTGATATCAGCTGCTTTTAAAATTGTTAGTGCTCATAAATTAGAGGTTTGCAAGCAAAAAAATTACTTCAAAAATTCTATTGCAAATTAAATTTGTACAGCAAAGTAAAACCTCATACGTTTTACAGTCATTTCACCAAGCATCAACAGTTTAACGTCATAGTGGTTTTTACATGCCATTCCATTCATGCCACAATTAAGGTAAGTCTGGTAAATTGGGTTCAGAAAATCAAAAAAAATTTTTTTTGCCTAATTTGAAAGTACAATGTTTTGAGAATATACTATGAAAATTTCAGACAGAAATTCAAAATATTTCGGGAGTCATAACGAGTTTCCTAGAGCACCTCGGATTTTGTAGTTGAACTTTAAACGCGCTTTTCTCAAAACAGTTTTTCTGCTCGGCCCAGGTCCTAACTTTTCTTCTACTGAACCGATTGCTTTCAAATTTTAACAGCCTATTCTACACACTTATAGTTCTCATCGGAACTAAAGGGAATTTTTTCACCCCTAACTGTTTATTTTACAACCCTTCCTTTGCTAAAATAAAAGGACTTTTTTTTTAAGTTCGCCATTTTGTTATTTACCTTTGAAATATTTAACTTCAGTAGTTCCGACCAGAATGACATGTCTATAGATTAAGAATAATCAAGAATATTTGATTTCAGATAACATCAAGAGCCAAAATCACCCGGGCCACCCACGTGCATTTTTTTTTTTTTTTTTTTTTTTTTTTTTTTTTTTTTTTTTTTTTTTTTTTTTTTTTTTTTTTGAAGTTCCAACTTCAAGGGACAATAATAATAGTAATAAACTATTAAATTTTTTCAAATAAATTTCTTTTATATTTTCAATATGTAAATAAAAACACTCTTAATATTCAAGATAATTCATTTTTATTTTTCTATAAAAAACCACCCTCCAAAGAAGTCATGAAAATAGGCATAAGTTACCAGACTACTACCTTAACTAAACAGCCCTTTGCGGGCCGATTGTCATAAGGCAAAGCAATAATAACAAGAATTAGAAGTGTGCATGCAGACACACAAGGTCTTAAAAGAAAGACTAGTAGATATCCTTAAGGACTGCCATGGCTTAAACGTGTGAATGCATTTCCTTTTTTAAAAGTATGCATAAATAGCTGCCAAAAAACATACAATCTTACTACTAATTTAAAAAAACTGATTAAATATCAAACAAAGTTATTACAATGAAAATACTTTTAAATTTTTAAAAACAAAACGCAAAACACTACCGTTGAAATTTCAGCCTTTATTACAGGTATCAAATCTCTCCATTCAAATCGGGAATCTTGAACAGTTTCTGTATTTCCAGAAGGTGATTGCGTTTCTCCGCCCGAATCTTGCCAGTATGGTTCAAAATCAGCAGGAATGATGGTCGGATCATGGCCAAATAAATGCTCCAAGCGAGAGTATAGTTTAGAACGATTGTAAACATGAAGTTCAAATCCATTCAAGAGGAACGAAAGTCTTGTATCAGAATGTGATAAATCTGGAGGAGTAAACACAAAAATTTGATCAAACATGACAAGTTTACTTAGCTTCAAAAGAAAAGAAACTAATTGATTGTACTGTTTGCTATGGTTAAAAAAAAAACACTTAGAATTCATTTAATAATCTCTCAAATACTCATTATTCCTTCAATGGAAAGTCAAAAATCTATACATAAAAAAGTTTTATTCCATAGCATCACAACACGCCACAAATTTTTGTCAGAAAATATGTTGATGTGGATTAACAAAAACGTAAATTTGAACAATTTAAGCAACTGCTTAATCCCTACAAAAGACTCGTCACGCCCGTAAGATCCCCTTTTTGTAACATCATCAAAGTTCGTCTGCAGTTGCGTTTTTGGAACTTCAATTTTGAAAAAGTGCTGGGGGAGGGGGATTGCTTTTTCTGTTTTTCAAAAAAGTAGATGGAGAACAGTCCAAAAGTGCCATCTCTTTCAATGATATTTTTATTATCACCTATAATCCTGTTTTATACGCTTCAATTTCTGATATGTTTCGCAGATCCCCCCCCCCCTTCCAACCTTCCTTTTGCCAAACATCATTTCGTCTGAAACTGTGTTTCCGGGAATAATATTTCAAAACATTTCCGAGGAGGAAGCCCCGAACCACCCAATCAGATAAGGAAAAATTTTCCTTTGTGTTCCCTAAAAATACTTTCTGGTTATGCAACTGATTAGAATGCACTATTAAACTTCTCAGCAAAATGTAACAAAAACTAACTTGTTTCCTGAATACAAAGAAAAAATTGAAAAATATTTACAGTACTACTGTTTGTACTAGGTGAGAAACATACAAGACCGTCATTTAGAATTTTTAGAGGGGGAGGGCAAAGTGCGTATATACAATGTAAAATTGCTAAGCGATGCATTTTTAATTTAGAAAATTTAATTTACCGAAAATGAATAAAATTATATTTTGTCCAAGACTTTTTCCACAGCTTTTTATAGTGGGTCAAAAAAACAGATAACCTTCTTTTGAACTTAAAACCGAAAATAGAGTTCAAACAGAAGCAGAAAGAAAATATAAAAACAAAAAAGCACCTAAATCTATGCAGGAGTCTTCAGTGACATGAAAGGGTAAAAACTGTTGCCCTAGCAGTTACCTGGGCCCATTTTATTTTTAAACATTTTAGCCTATAGTTTACTCATGATTTTTTTAAAGATCATTTTATTTTCAGGAATTCCATAGTGATGATTTTCAATTAATGTTATACTAATCTAATACTGCTTTACTTTTGGGCTTCTTGGTTCCTCTGTTTATAACAAACCAAAGGTCATTACAAAAATCTACTTTCTGAAAGGGGAGGAAAGCAGAAATAAGAAAAACAATTACTTTCAGATATTTCCTTCCTTACATATGGAAGCCACCATCTAAATATTATCCATCCATCCTGAGCGCGCCATGTACAATTTTCATCTATAAATGCAACATCACGGAACATAATTTTCCCAGACAAAACAGAAATTGATAATGATCCTAAAAAAAAAGAAAAATCACAATTTAAAAAATACACAATTGTTTCCATTAAGAATAAGTAAGTGCTATTTCAATTTATACACAAGATAGAAAGGAATGCTCAGAGAATTTTAAAAAAAAAAAGGTTTTAGAACAGGGCTGAAAAAAAGCAGAGAAGCAAAAAAATAACTTTCAGCTAAGGAAAACTGCAGGGGCGTAGGAACCGGGGGAGCTGGGGCTCCCCCAGGAATATTTCAGGTCGATTCAGCTCTCCCGGAAAAATTCCCGTACTAAAACTTTTTGTAGTACATTTTTGGTGAAGAACCAAAGAATAAAAGAAAAATCATGTGGGACGCTTGTTTGGACAATGAAAAATCAACAGTATCTAATTAACTTTTAGCGCTTAACGTGCACAATTTGTGATGTTTTTCTTTAACACCCAGAAGCAGATCACCCAATAGGAACTTGAGGCGCGAGCCTGGGGCCTCAGCAAAGCAGGGGGTCTCGGAGCGTCACCTTGGATTTGAGGAGTTGCCATATAAATTCATGAGTTTGAATGGGAAATGCTCAAAACCCATGAAAACTGACAGTTAGCTGAGGATTATAGGCTCGAACTGAAGCCAATAGGACGATTGCTCCCATTAGTTCCCTGCATCTAAGAAGGGCCCGAATTACTAATAAGTGAGGTCCAAGGCCCACAGTAATATGGAGACCCCCTAAAGATTCAATGGCAGAATGCAGCGGCTGATTTACAGGTTTGGGGGCCTGTCAAAATGCATTTTTGAAAGCCCCTTTGTACATCTCAGCACTATGTAAATCATTTATCATGTACCTTTTTAAATCTCCTTCAATGCGTCTATGGTCATAGGGCCCCTACAGTTGCGACAAGGTTAATCTACTAACTGCAAGAATCAATAAAAATTCTTGTTTAAGGAAGTTTTTTTCCAATTAATAAATCTTTTTTTTTTTTTTTTTGAATAATTATTCTTCTTTAACATACATGTGCTGATCCTATATCTTTAATGCTGTGCTATGACTTTGGAAAAATTAAGGCCCTTTAGAAAGATGGAGCCCCAGGAGGAAAGTCTGGGGCACAACTTTCTAGGGGGGGTTCTTGGGGCAATACCATCTTTAGTTCTTTTAAAGGAAAGATAATTACGGGAATAAAAATACAGATTCAGTATATTTTTAATCAACATGCATACAATTTATAGTTTGTGCAAAAAATCACAATTTTCGTCGAAAGTTTTTAATATAATCTAATTTCATAGAATTTTTCTTGAAATCGAAATTTGTTGTGCTGTGAATGGATGCCTGCTAGAGATAAGCCAGGCTCAACTCGTGCCCTATAACTTCAAACAGCTTTCGGGCTCGGGCTTATAGCCAAATATTCGTTCTTCAATTTGAAACAAATACAATGTTAACGTATATAAATATTTGGGAAGAGTTGGTACTGTGAGAACAATTTTTCTTAATGCAGGGGTCTGTCCAGGATTTTTCACAGGGTCCGTTTTTTGTGAAAAACTAAATTATTTTGTGAAAAATCAAGTAATTTTGTGAAAATCAAACAATTTTGAAAAAAAAGCAAAAAAAAAAAAATTTTTTTTTTTTTTGAATTTTATTTAAAATAAAAGTGAATTTCATTTATTTTCCTCTTAAAACAGCGCATCAAACATCAAAAATACGAAAAATCCGATTCCTGTAGCGGATGCAAACAGATTGCAGTTTTCAAAGCGCATCAAACGCATAAAAACGGCATATAAATGAGTTCATTTTGGTAAAAAAATTAATTAAACGGCATTTTAAAAGTCTATGACAAACATATTATTAATATCAGTTGACACAATTGATTGAAAAATAAAATGAAACGATCCATACAGTGTTCAACATTTAGACTCATAAAAGAACAGAAAATTTTGCTTTAAAAATTACAAAATAATGATCTGAACAAAAAATAAAGCGAATTTTCCTTTATTTGCCTCCTAATAAAGAGGAATTAGCTTGAAAAATAAGTAAAATTCGATTTTCATGTCGGATGCAGAGAGGCATTTTTCAAAATGAAAACGTCAGAAGTATAAAAACGGTGAATAAAATAATTTATCAAAGTCATATAATTTTAGAATTACATTTCATCAGGTTTACACGATGAATATCTTTAATAATCACCGACATATTCGCCAAAAAAATTCGGCGGAAAAAATATGAAAGTAGGGAGACATAGCAAAACAAACAATACTACCAGACTTCCAATATTAACAGACGAAAAGTACATAAATTATTCCTGAATATAACCAAAACACCGCCCTTGCAAGCATCAAATAAAAAAAAGAATAATAATAATAATAATAATAATTTCCTGCCAAAATAAGGTCAAAAAGTCGCACCAAAAACGTCAGATGGCAATAATTTTAAATAGCTGGTCATTCTATCAGAAGCAATACTATTTTTTCTCCAACCCTAGCTATCTGTTTGCAGTTCTAAGTTCATTTCGCAGATAATTGCAATTGATGTTAATTCCTTTTTATTTAAGTCAAGAGCTGGGAGAAAAATCCTTACTCTGCATTTCCAGAGAAATCTATAACAGCAACATCGCAGCAAGCCATTTTGATTTGCATATGATAAAACAAACAAGCAGAACTATTAAAGCAAAACAACTACCTTTTTTAAGTTGTTGATTTCTTTAAAAGAAGCTGGAGCATAGCAGACAGGAAGTGTGCCGACTTTTTTTTTTTTTTTTTGAAAAAGTGGCGGATAAGCAATTTGCTTCTTTAACTTCAGAAAAGGCCCAAAAATTATGGGCTTTTACACAGAAATATGCTATGAGTTATTATGATATTAGATTTGCTTTTTGAATGGATAATGGGTGAAATGTCCGTTTTGTTTGATCTGCATTTTGTGATGGGTCCGTTTTGCTCGATCGTATTTTTGTGATGGGTCCGTTTTGCTCGATCGTATTTTTGTGAAGGGTCCGTTTTGCTTGATCGTATTTTTGTGAAGGGTCCGTTAACGGACCCGAATTTCCTCTGGCCAGACCCCTGTAATGGCCGGATTGCTTTGTTGGGGAAGAGTTTGAGAAATGATATACATCACTTTATCTCCCACACATCGTTTCCCGCAGCCCTCACATCTGGAAAACGAGGCATATCTATTCCAGGGCCTGAGGCCTAGTACTCTGATCTGTTCGGCTGGGGTGTAATTGAATGGTCAGTACAAAGTGGAGACAAATGACGCAAACCCCCGTGGTGCTTGAAATTCTATTAAGAGGCAAAAGTCATAAAACGTCTTTCTTCTGATGAATGGTTGAAAGCAGGGCTGGGTGGAAAGGTTGACTGGTGACAAAATTGCTATGATTCTGGAAGGAGTGTTGTAAATAGTCATGGGAATGATCCTACGTTAGATAATAGATGTTACTTACTGGTAAAAGCTGGGATTGGTTGCATTTGATGGCTGTTTTCAGCCTTCTTTTTTTATCCTCGTTTTTTTTTTTTTTTTTTTTTTGCTAGTCTAGTGTGATGTGAGCAACCATTTTAAGTTAGTTCCACGCTCGAGAATCGTCTTACTGTGTATTGTACTTGTTTACGCTCTAAGTTTAAGTCATTAAAAGTGCTTTCAGAAGCAGAAAAATCTAACGTCCTAACCAAACATAGCGTTACCAGGCATAATCTTCCTCCCCGATAACACGAATCCTAACACTGCTGCCAAAACCAATGAAAAAATTTAAGATTTTCATAGAGAACTTTTTGACCACCCACTGAACAGTCCCGATCTTGCACCTAGCACCTACTTCCTCTTACATTTTAAACAGCGGCAAGGTAGACAACGTTTTGAAACTGAAGCGGTACTCAAAAACGCTTGTCAACTGGTTTAACTCTCAGGCGGCAAGTTTCTACGCAGAGGGGTTAAAGAAGCTGATGTAGCGGTACGAAAAATGCTTAGAAGTGAACGGCGATTATGTAGAGAATTAAAGTAAGTTTGTACCTAACTAAATATGACTTTTTTTCCTATGAGTATATTTTTTCTGTGACCAAACGGCCCTTACTTTTTGAACGCGCCTCGTATGTAGTTTGTTACAATATTTGATCTTGGTCAGAAATTGCCAACTTCCTTTCCTGACAACTTATTAGGTATTAGAAATAAAACTACACCTGAACTTCACACTATTTGTTTTCTTAATACTTGGAGCAATAACTATTCCAATTTATAAATTCAGTTTCAATATCTTAATATCAGTATCAAAAATTCAATATTACAATGCCGTTTCCAAATCTGCCGAATAAGAATCTTTTTAGGAGGTCACAGTGACCTCTTTTCAGGACTCCCTGCTTCTATGAAAAGTAAAAGTAAATATAGGTGCAAACCCTTACGAAAATGGTTGATAAGCCTCATAGAATTCTATAGAAAATTCTATAGAAGTCTATAAGAAAGTTTCTATCGAAACTATTCCTATATAAATCTATACGTACCTCAATAGAGTTTGAGAATGAAGTTTCTATAGAAAATTTATTCTAAAAAATTCTATAGAAACTGCTATAGAATTTGGATATGAAATTTCGATAGATAAGTACTGCTATAAAATTCTATAGGAACTTTTATGGAAGTCAAGCGTATGAGATTCCTATAGTTAATTAATTCAATAAAACTCTACAGAATTTGATCATAAACTTTCTCCTAATGCAGAATTTTGTAAAAAATAAAAAAATCATTCAATTTGTTTACAATAATAATTTTCATTAGTGTTTTATATAATACTTCTTGTTTGTAAATAAGGTTTTCAACTAATCTATTTCCTTTAAAGAATAATTATTATATCAATTACTTATTTGTTAAGGTCATATTTTTGAATTAGAAGTCTCAATAATAATACTGCAGCATTTTATCATAGTTCAATTTAAAAAATCAAACGTAATTAATTTATAAAAAAAATATAAACAATAAGATGTGTGAATTATTTATAATTATAATAAAAATTCTCAACTTTGAAACTGATTTCAAATGTGAGAAAAATGACTTATTTTTATTGTTTATATGCATATTGTTGCAGGAGCTTTTGCCGGTGCGCTTTGTGCATGCGCCATATCACTTTCTCCTTTTTTGCCTCAAAATGGAACAATGGAATCGCTATTTCCTCATTGTCACTCACAAGTGACAAAGCATCGTGAAGAACTGGAACCGAGCAAAAAATTTAGATGACAAAATAATTCACTATACTGAGCTGATTACTAAAGTAAGTGCATTTTTGTCAACTAAAGGATACAATTTGGTTTGTCAAGTTATCTAGGTAGGTTAAAGCAGTTAAAAACATTGTTATGGATATATAAAGTTTGACAAAGGCATAGCGTTCGGGAGTGCTAATTAAATATTAAAACCCCTTTCGCACAAAACATATTAACCCATCCATGTTTTCAGTTCGTGTAACTTAGTAATAATGCCAAAGCCACTAATAAACTAATGTGATCACTCAGTCATAAACGCTTTTATTTAGTATAATCAAGTGTTATTTCCGATCAAGTTAATTATGGGTTAAAAACTCAAGTTTTTTAGATATTTATAAATATATTTATTTCCATTTGGTTCAATGTAATGAAAATCATGAAATCCTTGTTACAATAATATTTTAACACTGCATTACAGATATTTTGCCAGTTAATTAGAAACAAAATATTTTACGTTGATATATTTCACTTTTTTAAGATAGTTTTATATGCATGGTCTAATCTAATAATATCTTTATTTGTACAAGTGTTATCTATAACTATGTTCAGACTTGTTACTCTCGTTTTTAACCATCCAGTTAATATGACAGCCGAATGTATTCTTTTTCTCTTTTTGACATATATGCACATATTTCAGTATGTCTGAAATAATGTAGCTAAAAGCAACTGAAAAAAACAACATATTATACTAACAAAATTTATAATCACTTAAAAAGTTCACATGCGCTAACTTTCATTTTTATTAGCTTTATTTTTAGTTTTATAATTAATGAAACAATAATGCGAAAACCACTAGTAAATTAATGTCATGTCTTAATCATGCACTTTTACTGAACGAAATCAAGTTGCTGTTACGATTCATATTAAAGTTGATTCTGGCTTAAAAACTTAAGCTTTATCTTATAACTAGGAGGGGGGGAGCGCATATTTACAAAAAAAAATTCATTTGAATTTGATTTAACGTAATAAATTAATTATGAAATTCTTGTAACTGGTATTTTAACACTGCATTTCAAATATGTTGCAAGCAAATTAGAAACAAAACATTTTAAATTGATATATTTCGCTTGTTAAGACAGTTTTATATTGCATGCATAGTTTAATGTGATAATACCCTTATTCGTACGATTAGAGGCTCTATAAAATGATCAACAGAGGCTCTATAAGAAATACCTATATAGAGTCTTATAGAATTATGGCCCAATTTTCTATAGGCTGCTTTTTATAGAATTCTATAGAGAAATACTCAATAGGTTGAATTTATTCTATAATAAATCTAATTTCTATAAAATTAGTTCTATAGAATTCTATAAAAATATTCTATAGAAAATTGGGCTATAATTCTATAAGAATCTATATAGGTATTTCTATAGATTTTTTATAGAATTCTATAGACCCATTTTCTTAAGGGAATTTATCCAATTTTTTTGGAGGGGCACACACTCTTGGGGTGGGAAGTTCAACAACTTTTGAAGGTGCTCCGTTCAAACAGCAGCACCCTGCCCTTTTTTTTCTCTAGATTGAATTCCAGTATTCAAAGAAATAAATTGCGTTCTCTACAAAGAAAGAATCCTCTTTTCATTTTGTTGTTACACTCTAATGAAATAAATTACTTTTTGTAACCTCTAGTAAGTCAACCTGGTAACCACACAGCTGTGTATCCGGTTCCGTAGGACGAATAATAAGACCGGTATGCCTTTAGTGTAACGGCTTTCTATTAACCGGGGACAGTGGGAGGTGCATTCTGACTTGAAGTGCTTGATTTTAATTTAAAATTCAGTTCCGAGCATAATATTTAACAAAAATATAAACTGTGTAGGTACTCATTTTATTAATAATTTCAAGATCTACAAATTACATATTCATTTTAAGAGTTATTTTCGAGATATTTCTGTATTAATGAAAAAACAGGTGTTTTCTGTCACTAATTTGAATGCTGTGGTGAAAGCTCACTTAGTAGAAGAAGGAAAACTAAGAATATTCATTACAAACCCATGTGGTTGGTTGGTTGGTTGAATTGGGGTTTATGGCACAAGAGCCGTATTAAGCTATACTGCGCCAGACGTTTGTTCAGGTGGAGAAGAAAGCCAAGAACGTGGAATCTCTTGATAAGTTAAGGACATAAAAGTGCTAGAATTTTGAAAGGTTTGCCGAAAATAGAACAAAAACGAAGTTTTAAATTTTGAAAAACGGCCGAAAGTACAACTGCAAAATAATTTAGAAACAGATTAAAAAAATAAAAAAAAAACAAAGACGAAAGAAAAACAAAGACAAAGGACGACACTAAATTAGAGAAAGAAAACCAATCTCCTGAAGGAACAGGAACAAATTCGAATGGGGTGTGTCCCCCAACAGTTACTTCAAAGATGGATGAAAATGATTAAAGAATTTGAAAGGAATATGATTGAAATTTGGACAATCAGAGAGGATATGCAACACTGTCTGATTGACATCAAATGTGTTGCATATTGGAACTGGTTCACGGCAAAAAAGATGTCAATGGGTGAATCTTGTATGACCAATGCAAAGACAAGCTATTACGACTTGTTCTCTTCTGGTGATTTTTGATGACTTGAAGATTTTCGTCGACGGCTGGATGGAGTGCAATTTATTTTGCGTCTCTCCACTCCAGGCTCGCTGCCAATCGATGTTAAGATATTCGACAATGGTATTTTTGATGTCTTCCCGAAAGGAACAAGATCATCGACATGGGCACTTGCAGATTTTGCAGCTGAATCGGCAGCCATATTGCCTGCAATGCCAACATGTCCAGGAATCCAGCAAAAGAGAACTTCAAAGTTATTTTCTCTCTTTATTATACACTGAAGTGACAAAAGTCATGGGATACCTCTTAATATCGTGTCGGCCCTCCTTTTGCCCGGCGAAGTGCAACAACTCGACGTGGCATGGACTCAACAAGTCGTTGGAAGTCTTCTGCAGGAATATTGAGCCATACTGTCTCGATAGACGTCCATAATTGTGAAAGCGTTGATGGGGCAGGATTTTGGGCACGAACAGACCTCTCGATGGTGTCCCATAAATGCTCAATGGGATTCATGTCGGGCGATCTAGGTGGCCAAATCATTCGTTGGAATTGTCCAGAATTTTCTTCAAACCAATTGCGAACAGTTGTGGCCCGGTGACATGGCGCATTGTCATCCATAAAAATCCCATCGTTGTTTGGGTACATGAAGTCCATGAATGGCTGCAAGTGATCTCCAAGTAGCTGCACATAAGCATTTCCAGTCAATGTTCGGTCCAGTCGCACTAGAGGACCAAGTCCATGCCATGAAAAAACAGCCCACACCATTACGGAGCCACCACCAGCTTGAACAGTGCCTTGCTGACAGTTTGGGTCCATGGCTTCGTGGGGTCTGCGCCACACTCGAACCCTACCATCGGCTCTTACCAGCTGAAATCGTGACTCATCGGACCAGGCCACGGTTTTCCATTCATCTAGGGACCAACCGATATGCTCACGTGCCCACGAGAGTCGCTGCAAGCGATGTCGTTCTGTCAGTAAAGGCACTCGAGTCGGTCTTCTGCTGGAATAGCCCAAGAAATCCAAATTTCTCCGCACAGTTCTAGCAGACACGTCCATTGTACGTCCCACATTGATTTCTACGGTGATTTGACGCAGTGTTGCTTGTCTGTTAGAATTTACGACTCTTTGCAGACGTCGCCGGTCTCGATCTTTAAGTGCAGGCGGTCGACCACTGCGCTGTCCATGGTGGGATGTTATGCCTGAAATTTCATACTCTCGGCACACTCTTGACACAGTGGATCTGGGAATGTTGAATTCTCTTAACGATTTCCGAAATGGCATGACCCATGCGTCTAGCTCCAACTAACATTCCGCGTTCAAAGTCTGTTAATTCACGTCGTGCGGTCATCATCACGTTAAAACCTCTTCACATGAATAACTTGAACAGAAATGAAAGCTCTGTAAAAGCACTGCGCATTTATACCTGTTCTATGCGATGCTACTGCCATCTGAAAATTTGCATATTGCTATCCCATGACTTTTGTCACTTCAGTGTATATATCTGTTTTATTGTATAAATAATAAGATTCAATCACCAAAGGATGGCTATTGTTGTAGCAGTGAGTGATAGCGTCTACTGAACTCAAAGAGTCAGTGTACATCACCCACTTTTTATAATTTGATTGGGCTATTGTTTGTAAAGATGTAGCTATGGGTTTATTTTCTGAGGTGAAAACTGAACAAGAAGTATTTAATTGTTCTGAACATATTTGATCGTCAATTATTGTCGCAAAGCCGACGTGATTGCATGATTTTGATCCCTCCGTAAAAATTTCTTTATATTGCATATATTTGTATTTTACATCGTTATAAATTTGTTGATATACTGCATCGGCTGTGATGTCTTTTTGAAAATTGTCGAAGTCATGGAGAGCAGAAATGCAAATTTCGCTCCATGGCTCGATTAGTTCTATTGAGTTGTAGGTATTGAAATCTGGTATCTGTAGTTGTGAAAGCGCCTGTCGCATTAGGATCCCAAATGTTGGGGTAAGCGACGGACGATGCAGGAATACATCAGTGTTTGACGGATGAAAAACATGTAGATGTAGAGGATGATTAGTATTAGATTTTATTTTGAAATAAAAATTTAAAGAAAGATTAAGCTGTCTATTGTAAAGTGAATGTTCATTAGTTATTACATGTAAACTGGTGAGGTGCGGAAGGCACCAGTGCAGATGCGCAGTGCCTGATATTAGTGCCCTGTAAATTCTTATAAGGGACTCTGAATTGTCGCCCCAGAAAGTATTAGCCAACCCCTTGAAAATATTTAATGTTAGGCTATATTTCTTTTTAAATTCTTTTATGTGAGGCACAAATTTTAGTTTATTATCGAAAATGAGACCAAGGAACTTTCCCCGATCTCTCACATTTATTTGTTGGCTTTTGATGTTCAAATTTGGGTCAGGGTGAGGTCCCTTTTTAATCAGAAATGGATGCAAAAGGTTTTCTGAGGGGAGAAGGAAAAACCATTTTCCTCTGCCCATTTCGAAACGCTATTAATTGCAAGTTGGAGCTGTCGTTCGATGATACTCATGTTCGATGATGAGAAAGCAATTTGGAAATCATCTACAAACATGGTACCTTTGACAGCAGGGGGAATTGTTCAATTAAGCTATTGATGCCAATTAGAAAAAGTGTTACGCTCAACACACTTCATTGGGGTTCACCTTCTTCTTGTGTAAAGGTATCCGACAGGATAGACTTGACACGTACTAGAAACGATATATGTTTCAGGAAATTGGAGAGGTAGATAGGTAGGTTACCTCGCAACCCATACTGCCGTGCTAAGCACAGAAGTCGTATCTACACTTTTTGAAAAAAATTAGTTATTGCCACTGGGTGATTCTATGCATCTTAATTTACCTAAATATAATTTCTTTCGTTGATATACGAAAGGGAAACATAAAAAAAATTCTTCCATAAAAAGTGGTATCTGCTCATTTTGTGTCGTTTGCTAAGGATGTTTCGACGTAAGTGACGAATACTAAGCATTGAAAGTGGTATCTGCGTAGTTACCCTTTTTTCCCTTAGTATAATGTAGATACGACTATTATACCTTACCTTAGTAATACAGCATTTAGTAATGCAGCAGCTTATTTTATCAGAGTTCTAAAATTAAATTTCCCTTTTTATCGAGTAACCGATGTGGGCCGATAATAAAATAAACACGATCTTAAACTAATGTTTATTCAAAAATTGACCCCCTTCTATTTGGATATTTGTTTAAAACACAGATGTCTGAAAATGAAGCGTTCGTAAAAGTTCACATCTGATTCTTCTGCACGAAGATTTGATTTCATTCTTTTAATGTTTGTTTTTATTTAAATATATAAATCGTCTGCTGTCAAACTTATCTTTACGCTCGGTTAATAGAACTGTAGAAACCCAAGCATTTTTATCTAACGTGATTTATTACATAAAAATTTAACTTTTCATTCGTCAGTATCTGTAAATATAATTATCAAAATATTTGCAAAATATATTTTTACAAAAATTTTGCGACAATTCGTTTTAGGTAGAAATTCGTTTATTTTTTATATTCTTATACTTTTATCAAACATCGTCTGCTGTGAAACGTATCTTACACATTTAATTGAAAAATCTGGAAACAAAAATATGATTTTTACGTTCACAGTTTGAATTCTATGAGCTTGAGACCATGGTATTTTCAGGAAGAGAAATTTTGTTAGAATTTTGGAAAAAAAATAAAGCAGCTTCTAAGTCTATTAGCTTCAGCACTGAAGAAGGTTCCAGCACTATTCATAGTGATGTAAATACACCTTCTAGCATTAACGTAGACGTTAATTATGACAATGGAAAATCGACAGAAAGTATGTCCGATCCCATCGAAGATTTTTATAGTTTTGCTCGCCAGAATGAACTTGACAATGTTTATGAGGGAAATAACGACTGTTAATGGTCACCTAGTAACTGTAATCTAGATCGCTTATGTGGGCCAGCAAATTGCAATAGTGAGTGGATATTTACATCTGAAAAATCCACAAAAAGTTAACAACTTACGAATCTTCTTCAATATTAATCACAAACCCTGGAAATGACATTGAAAGTAATGTAAACAAAAATCAATCAACTGAATCTCCGCCTAGCCAGTATGAAGATCCTCCAATTGAACTTGTCAGCAGTGTACCTATATGTGATGAATCATCGAAAAACCCTGACCACGTTGAACTACGGGAACTTCAGTGCTCAAGCCTGATGACAAAAGAAGGAAATCCACGAAAAAGAAAAAAGTTTGACTTTTCTATTCAAGAAAGAAGCGGCATAAAGAGAAAAAGGATGAAAGAATCTCATCCTATATTGACTCCATGCAATGAAATTTGTAAACTCATGTGCAGATCAAAAATCTCAGAAGATAGGCGGATGGAAATAAATGAGCAATTTTAGGACATTGGCTCTGTAGAAGGCAGAAAATGCTTTATTCTTAACACGATAAGTCAAATGCCTGTTAACCCCTTAACGCTCGCATAATTTTGAAGAAAATGGTCATAAAAGTGCCTATTTTTTTATTCAAGAAAATTATATAAAACTGAGTGTATATACAATATTTGCATTCATTTTTAATTTTTAAGTTAATTTTTAGCTTGAAATTAAAAAATAAATAAAAAAACGGGAAAGCCAACATTCAGGGTTATTATGACTGAATGTTTGTTTTCCAACAAAGAGAGAAAATAAAAAATATGTGATTGAAACATTCAAAGAGAATTTTATTGCATTTACGCATAATTTAAATAAATACTAGTAATTTTTTCTTGTGTGATAAATTTCAAAGCATGCGAAGCAAAGTCCAACATCACAATCAGGACAATAGTACCGAGTTACTATCTCTAAAAACGTTACCTATCTCTAAAAACGTTGCAAATAGACTAGTGCAGCCATCTGGTGTACATATTGAGAAATAAAACATGATTCCGGGCATAAGAAATAGATTGTTTTATTATTTGTCGCGCATTATTTTTGAACACTTCAGCCCGGAAATATCACGGGCGCGAGAAATAGAGGACGAAACTTCACCCCGTCATTTTCACGGGAGCGAGAAGGAAGGGGTTAAACGGAAGACTTCCGGGACTGACTCAAGGCGTTCCTATACAAATGCGTTTTATCTGAAAACAAATGAAGGAACCTCTGTAAGGGTTTGTAAAGTATTTTTCCTTACAACCTTAGGATATAAAAAACACAACGGCTCAATATTACAAACCCTTTCAAAGCAGAAAAGTAAAATAACTCCCGATTTTGACAAAAGAAGAGGAAGAGTTCCAAAAAATAAATTCAATCATGAATCGCTCACTGAGCATATCGAATCTTTTGAACCTAAAATTGCCCATTATAGAAGAGAACATGCCCCAAACAGACGTTATTTACCTAGTGACATATCTGTTACGAAAATGTATGATGACTTTACAAAAAAGCACCCTGACTCCACATGTTCGTACGAGTTATACAGAAAAGAAGTGTCGAAGATTAACATTTTGTTTGTTAAGTTAGGAAACGAAGAATGCGAACTATGTGAGCATTTCAAATTGCATGAACACGCTGAAGACAGTCCGAAAATGGATTGTAGCCATTGTAATATGTGGAACAATCACATTAGAAAAGCCAATGCAGCAAGAACAGAGTATAAGAAGGATGCAGATGAGGGTGCGATGGACCAAGTTATGAAATACTCTGTTGACATGGAAAAAAAAATAATGCTCCCGAGATGTGAGATGTTCAAATCTGTTATTTTTAGCGACGACTAACAGTTTACAATGAAAGTTTCGTGCCAGTTGGGAAAAAATCAAAAAATCCAAGGGCGCCAAAATTGGGAGGGGCGCCAAATAAGCACTTGCTTCACTAAAAAAAAAAAAAAAACGAGCGGAGGAAGGGGAAAAAAAAAACGAAGTAGAGGAAAAAAAAAGATGAATGTACTAAAATCGAAACGGTGTCACGCCAGGCCTTTATCAAGAGCAAATAATAAAAATAAAAATAATAAAACATAAATAAATAAAAAGAAGACAAACGTAGGGCGCCCTAATTGAGAACCTCCTCCTTGTAGTAAAGTCGGTGAAAAAGGTTTGCAACAAAAACAAATCAAGTCATAAGCTTCCTAGGAAGGAGAAAGGACAAATAAAAATAACAATCAAACAATATTGGGACTGCAAGAAGGCACAAACTTCACGAGAAAAATAAAAAGTAAACAAAATTATTAAGTAACATGTGGCATTAAGTTTTTTTTTTTTTTTTTTTTTTTAAGAGGAGAAAAGAAAGAAACTATGAAATAAGAAACACGAAAGTTGGGGCGGTATCTGGGTAAATATATAAAAAAAAACCTATGCAAAATTGGAGCGCCATCGGGATATAGCACTTTTAAGAAAAAAGTAAAAATAAAATAAAAACCAAACAAAATCGTTTTCGGCAACGAAAACTGAAAAACGGGTTCAAGTGAAAAACGGGTTGACAGCAAAGTTAGGGCGCCATCGAAGTACAGATTTTACTAAATAGCAATAGTTGGCAAAAATCACCCCAATGCTCAAAATAACACCACGCTTCTAAAACTTTTTTGATCCGCAGAACGGTAAAATTTTATAAAAAATTTTGTTTTTTGACAAAAATGTTTACCAGATAGTATAGACCGCAGATCCAATGGCGTAATCTGGGTGGGGGGCATAGGGGGGCACTACTTTTTTTGGTCCAGGGGCAGAGTTATTATTTTGCCCCCCTAGTTTTTAAGTGAAAAAAAAATTTTTAATTGTTTGTCAAATGATGCATACCGAATTTTCAAACGAGAAAAAATGTAATTTCCTAAATGTAACCATTGTAGGAAAAGACGGGACACAGACAGTCTCGGTACAAGCAAGCAACCTCTCTTCCTGATAGCGAGCCCCCACCCCCTTTTCCTCGGAAACTGCTTAAGCAATAAATAGGGTCTGATTTTATCCATAAGACCCCCCCCCCCTTTTATCCCCTAGACACACATGGTCAAACAAGGGGCTCTGAAAGGATAAAATCTATTTAATTTACGTTGCTTAAGGTATCTTTGAAAAAAGAAATTTGAACGAAAAAAGATGATAAAATTGCATAATAAAACAATACTTGTAGCTGATACTTGAAAGTTGTTTGGCAAATTTAATTGATGTTTTTCTTTTTCAATTTCTTTTTATTATTTTTTAAAGAAACATTTACATGACATTTTTTTAAATAAATGTTACAGTACAGTCCCCCCCTCCCCCCTCGACTCTGATTCAGATTAACCATCTCTCTGTTTTTACTTAATTTAATTTATTTTTTAATTGCAACACTGACAATCCGCTATAGTTATTTAGACGTAGCTGAAGCCCGGAACACAGCTCTGATTCCATTGATTCTACAGTTTACGGTGGGCATGATTCCCTTAACAGCCGGCTCCCGAGTTGACGCTCAAGGTGGTCTTTCAGCTTTGACGGTGCCTTGGATCCTTGATGGTTTCGTGGAAGTCAGTCCCTTTAAAGTTGTGAGAAGGACTTGAAGCTGATCTTGGTATAAAGAGTTAAGATAGTGTTCTTTAACATCTGTCATTATTTATGGGAGCTATTGGCTATTATTAGTTTCTTCCACTATTATATGGATCAGACCACCATGGAAGGCGTATGGGAATATCTAACTCTTCCCACGATTTTTTCACTCAAGTTATGAATAACTGGACGCCGCAGACAACAAAAATTTCTCATGAATGGAAAGGTACAGCTACTTGACTTTGTCGGATTACCTTTGTCGGGTTATTTCTATAGGTAATCCGGTAACCTTTAGTACTTTATTTATCGCTTCACAATATGTACGTGTGTTGTCGGATTATTACTTAAGTTAATTTTTATTGCTTTACTATACATGTGTGTGGTATCCCGCAGAACTAGGAGGCGTGTATAGACTATCTGTCTCCGGTTAATTAGCAAATAGAATGTCTAGTCTATCTGAGCATCTGTCATAGCAACATATATGTTGTCAGAGCACCAATAGAAAAAATTGTCCTTAAAAAGATGCACGCTTACACCTTGAACCCCTGTTAGTTAGGATACGCTGATGAAACTAATTTTGAATTTTGATTGGAAAAAGAGTCCACTACGGTTCTACAAGGGTATAGGGCACGTCAAGCCACTAGTCAATACTAGAGTTTAGAGTTGCAGTGTCAGAAGATCCATCTCTAGTTTCCTCCAAGTTTGGCAAAGATAAAAAGTTACGAAGTAGAAGATAATATATCTCTAACAAATAGGTAAGTCTTTCTAATTTTATATTTATTTATTTATATAAGCTCAACAGAGGCGGATAACTTGGAAAACAGAATCAAATACATTAAGCAACACGATATAAGAAATGGATTTAGAAGTCTTTATACATTGCATAAAACTTTTTTATGCATACCAATGAACACCGCATCGTGTGAAAGAAGCTTTTATTCATTAAAAAGACTCAAAACGTATCTGCGCTGCACAACAGGGCAAGAAAGATTATCAGACCTTGCGTTATTAAACATTGAAATGCACATTATAATAGATAAAGATGCTGTCATCAATGCATTTTCTTCAAAGGCAGAGATGAAAGGAAGGCGCATTACCCTTCATTAGTGTTTGGTTGAATGTTTTTTTTTGTCAGATTTATACTTGTTTTCATGGTTAATATATTTAATTTGTAAATTTAGACTAATTTTTATTTCCTTTTTGCTGTTCGATAATACATGTAACTTTTGATTACACATTTTATTTTAAAGCTTTTGATATTCCTGACTTGTTGCGCGCGTTATGACTCAGTGTATGTAAATTTGATTCTTAGAGCAGAGATTTTTTGTATAGCATGGATTAAAAAACGAGTAAGAACTGAGATTGATTTTTGAAATCGATAAGATTTCAAGACCTACCTGTTGAAAAAAAAATGGAAAGAATAAATTTTTAGTTTAGTACTATATGGAATGGTTGTTGCCAAACACAATGAGTTTTTCAGTGCAATAAATTTTATTGGTTGAAATACAGTTTCGATTCGACGAGTCATTTCACATTCTATGTTTATCAACCAGCTATCCAATTTTTTTGAATCTTAATTGATTCAGCTTTAACACATTAAAGATGTTGGTTTCGAATCCTTGAGAAAGAAAATTTTTCTTCCAAATGTTACCATTGCTAATAAGACCTTTTGCTCCCACCAATGGTTAAATCAATATCCTTTTTACTAATTTATGTTTCCTGAATTCATTAAGATTAGTAAATGTACTTCCAGAAGTTGACCGAATGAATGAACAATACCTATTTCACATGTGAAATTTTAGCAACTAATCCCTCTGTAGGTTTTCTTTAAGATGTACTCTCAGTAACAGAGAGTAAGATGTACTCTTCTCGTCTCTGTTGCCTTGTTCTGTTTTTAAAACATTTAACATATACATTTCGTAGAAAGTTTTTCGATTTTTTGATTTTATTATTATCATCATTATTATTATTACTATTTGTTTATTTATTTATTTTTATTATTATTATTATTATTACAATTTTTTTTTTTGAAAAAGTACATTTTGCATTATTTTAATTGAAAAAAGAAAATCCTTACAAAAAGTTTGCCCGAAAAGTTTGACGAATGGGCTGTATAGTTGTGGCACTTAGGCCGCTCTCTGATGCCCCGCGCACAACAGAATAGCGTACAGATGAAGGTGATGGTGAATTAACTACACAGGCGCCATTTCTTGAACAAATTAGAATGTTTATAACGGGTTATCCGACTCCTATTCGGTAAAGAGTAAGCTTCCTGATCCAATCACGAGCCTGGGTCAAATCCAAAGGGGGGGATTATGTCGGTCATGATCTGCCCTTTAAGTAACCAAGACAGCCTGAAGCTGCGTTATAGAAAATTTATTTTCAAAAAATTTGCTCCTATCTACCTATTTGTGTTAAAAAAAAAAAACTTGGAACCCCACCCCACCCTTCAGGAAAAGACCCCCTCCAAAACGAGAAGTTGATCCGCCCTCGTCAACAATTGTGTGGGTCCAGGATGTCTTGATCATGTTTTTAACGACTGTTTTCAATATATGAAGATATACTCATTCTATTCTGTGCGGAAGCTGTTGATGTAGTTTCAAGATTGAAAAAGAAAAAAAAGTTTACTTTCTAAAATAATTTAGACCTTTTTTGTGTGTGTATGAGTGTATGTATGTATCAGCTGCATCGAGATCATCTTTACTCCACACCTAAGTACTGAGATGCTAATTTCATTTCTAAGAGGCCTAGAGATGTAAAATTTCCGGAAATTTTGAAGTGATAGAAAAAAAACGGTTTTTTTCCTGTTTTTTTCCGGAAAAATTGGAAAGAAATGAAAAATTGACTTTTTTACAATTAAAAAGAGCGTTTTTTAATAGTTTTGTTTTTCTTGAACCATTTAAAAGGTTAATCATTAAAAATGTATGCAATCAACACATATTATTTTTCCTGATGGCAGAAATACGCATAATTAGGTAGATTTTAATAGGAAAAAAATAGCCTTTCTGTTTTATGACTCAAAGCTTTATTGGTCAAACCCCACAAATGAGTCATATCGTCATTTCACTGTTAATATTGGATAAAGTGTGTCTATCCCTTACAATTAAACTGTCTATTTTAGACTGCCTTTAAAACTTAAAATAATAAGTAGATACTTTCAAACATCAAACATAGTGTTTGAAAGAAAAATCAGAATGATTTTTCGCCCTTGCAATGTAACCACCCTATCTAAAAATGAAAACTATTGAGTTCTGGTTTTTCCCCACCCAATCTAAATCCAAATAAAATTAAATGACTTTTTTTTTAACCTTTCTAATAGAAAACTATAAACTGCATAATGGTTTCTAAACCTGAACAAAATTTAAACTGGAGTTTCAACTTACTGCACTGCCTTGCTAAGCACAATGGTCGTACCCCAACTCTTCAACAAAACCAGAGTTATTAACCAAAGGTTGCTCTCTGTTTCGTATGTGTTATTAATAAAATGTTTTGTAGTAGGGGGGGGAGCATTGCTATGAGGAAAAAAAAAGTTTTTCTGAATTTAACATTGAACCCCCTAGGATGATACAATGTTATACAAAGATGACATAACAAGCAATTTTTTTGGAATATCTCAAAAATTGTCCAAACTCTGGGTGTTTTTTCATATTTTGACTTTATTTCCCGTTTTTGCATTGCTTCGAAAACATTTTGAACAACAATAAGGAAATAAAAATGTTAGATTAACTTTCTTTGGTGATACAATCTAAGTTAAATATTGTCACAGTCTGTATTTGCTATATTATTAATTAAAACATGATTAATTAGTTCAAAAATAATTGTTCTTGTAGTAAAAATAATTGTTAAATTTCTGAAATCACATTTAGCTATTTTTACCAGTAATTTCAAAACTTTGCACTTCTCACCTTCATCTTTGACTTTTTTTTATTATCTCCTCAATTTCTTCATAATTAGTTGGAATAATGCTGCATTTAGTCTAAATTCCTTTTTTATGGTACGCATTTTTCTTTCCTGTATTATCTTCACTATGTCAATGTCTGTGCTATGCATACTGTTTGAAAGAATCTGTTTTTGGGGATAAGCTCCAAATTATTTTAAGTTCATCAGTTTCTTTTTTCATTTTTTTTAACTCCTTACTTCTCCATTCATAATCAAGAAACACAAAGTCATTTGAATACGTAATAACTATTTTGTCTGAAACCACATGGTCCAGAATGTTTTAAACGATTATCAACATCTCCAAAAACTTTTTCTGTAGAGATATCATGAGTTGGTGCACTTTCAAGCAAGTGCTCTGGAATTTGCTGCCGGACAGGAAATTGATGATTGTTTGAATTACCAAACTCAAATGCACCCCCTCTCTGTCTAGCAAATGCGATTCCACAGGCACATAACATCTTCTGGCAAATACTGTAAATAAGATCTTCATCAGCTTCCTCCAACTCTTTCTGTATTGTTTCCATCCTTTTGTTTGGATACACATCAACAGAAAATTTTTCTTTTTTTTTTTTTGATCCACTGCCATTGCAAGATGTGCCTGAGAATGAAATGGTTGCTGCACTTTGGGATGGAGAGTGAGGTGTTGGTCAAGTTATAAGCAAATTAGATGAAGGCACTGATACATACAGGATAAAATATATGAAAAGGGTTTTAAAAGATTCAAACTTGTATTGGATATGGCCAGTACAAGATTGCATACATAAAACCAAAGGGGAACAAATCATTATTTGGCGGATAATAGACGTTTCCGTAGATGTTTCCTCTACAAGAAATTATTTTTGAACTAATTAATCATGTTTTAATTAATAATATAGCAAATACAGACTGTGACAATATTTAACTTAGATTGTATCACCAAAGAAAGTTAATCTAACATTTTTATTCCCTTATTGTTGTTCAAAATGTTTTCGAAGCAATGCAAAAACGAGAAATAAAGTCAAAATATGAAAAAACACCCAGAGTTTGGACAATTTTTGAGATATTCCAAAAAAATTGCTTGTTATGTCATCTTCATATAACATTGTATCATCCTAGGACTGAGACAAGTAAAATGTATTTTACATGGCCTAAATAAAGTCATTCAGTTTAAGATATCTGACTTATTTTGAAATAAATTACTGTATTTTGCTTCTTTCTTTGAATCAAGTCAGTAATTCAAAAATGTTTTTTAAAGCTTTCTTCATAATTCCAGAATTTCTCCATTTTTACTCATATATTATTTGCTTCTTAACCTCTCCAATTTCTTCATGATCTTTTACTTCCATTTTCTGATCTAAGTTGTTTCTTTATATGAAGCCACAATTTGAACAGCACCTTTAAATTCTTTGTACAAACTATTAAAAAAATGTGCATTCCCAAAAAAATAAAAAAAGCACAATTTTCACATAAATTTTTATTTCTCCCACTTTTTAATTAATGTTGGGTAGTTTTTCTGCCCATACACAAGTGAATATGTACCAAAGAACATACTCACAGCCGAAATATCCATTTTGATCATCATTGAGTTAACTAGCATAAGTTTTCTTGTGACGTTTGCACATACGTTTGTATGGGTGTACATTACATAACTCAAAAATGGTACCCTTTAGAAGGTTAAAATCTCATATGCATGGTCTGTGTAGTGCCTTGCTGTATTCCTTCCTTTCCCAACTAGGAAATATATCACTAGTATGGGGATAAAAATGAGATACCGAATTCTCCGATGGCCCAATATAGTGCCGTACAGTAAAAAACAAGAAAAAGGCTAGAGTTTACTCAATTTTGATAGTACAGAAAAAAAAATAGTATTTTTGTGATCAGTGAAGCATTTCCAACAATATAGAGGGGTTCAATCTTAAATTAAAAAAACTTCGACAATGCTCCCCCCCTATTTGTAGTCATTTGTGATTGAAAACTTTTTTTTAATCTGCTGAATAAAAAGTCATCACAACAAAATATATGGAGGTGCAGCTCTTTAAAATGCAATATCTCAGTTTGAGCGCAATTGCAGATTCTACTATGTGCTTAGCAAGCACGGCAATATACATTTAGTTCGCATAGTCAACGGAAACCTCGTTCTGTGGCTGAAGTTATGCTTATTCATTTCATGAAGAAGTAAAATTAGTTCTTCACTAAAAGGAAGTTGGTTTTGTTAAAGAAGTTTCTGTGTAGAGTTGTGTTGAGAGAGTTTTAATAGTTGATAGCGTTGAATTCTGCTTGGAATTAGCAATAAAGGTAAGTACTTACTTTAATATAGTTTTTTTTTTCATTTAATTTAGTTATTTATTTTAAATTTTGTGCTACTTTAAATACACAGAACGTTAATAGTTATTATCTCAGTACGATTTGAACTCTGAATTGTAAGACATATAAAAATCTTTGAAAGATATGTAAACTATTTAAATTAAGTTATTAATGTTTTTGTAAATATGCTGTCATAATGTTAGTAATATTGCATATTAATATAAAATTTTGGAAAATATCTAAATACCAAAAGGAAATTAACAATTTTTAACAGAAAATTGATAAATCTATGATATAAAATTAAACATATATGTGACAGTTTATTTTATACATACACAAAGTAGAGGAAGAACAAAAGAAAATCAGTTAAAAAGTGAGGTAATGCATTTTGTATGAAAGAATTCATATTAATAAATGAACATTTTTGTGCATCAGCACTTATCAATAATGCCTTAACCTTTATAATTTAATCCTTTCTATAATTTTACCTTTCAGTGACGACATGTAATTTTTCATAAGAAATAATTTATGAACTCTTAATATCAAAAATACACTAATAGTAGGATAATTATAAATCTGTTGTGTTTACAAAAGTTGGAATTTAATCAGAATTATTTTTTTACCTAATTGAGCAGTGGTTCACTTATTACAAAATATTAAAATGTGTTTTTAACATGAATTTCTGTACTAATTTACTATTGCTTTAACATTTTCAATTAAAAATTGTTCAGTCCTAGAGTAGAGAACGTAATGTTTATAAAATGGCCAATAATCAAGTATTTCCTTAAAAACTGGATAAATTTTATTTATCTCTTTTTTATGCTTTCCAACCTGAAAATTACCGGGGAGTAAGACCAGAAATTGAACATTTTAGCACAATTTCAGTATCCAAATTTCATAATTATCCTAAAAAACTAGTATTTTGTACACGATTTTAAAAAAAAATGCTCTTTGATACCTGCAATGTAATGAAATAAGGAAAAAAAAAACCCCGAAAATAATGGCTATATGCTTTTGCATCGAGATGTTTAGGGGATTTAAATGAAAAACGAAAATGCAGGATTCAATAAATTAACGCTTCTAACAATTATACACACGAAAGATTTTCTAGTCATTTTTTTTCTTAAAAATTAAATGGAAAAATTCAATTTTTCCGGAATGGAAATAAACCTCCTCGGAAAAAAACGGAAAAAAAACGGTTTTTCTTACTTTGAGCCAGGGCACACCTTTATGTCCTGTGATTCATTTCATCACCAGGTCGAAAAAGCAATTCATAAAACAAAAAAGATTTATGATTTTGACGATTTCAAAACTGCTGTGAACTGCTTTTACCTCAGTAAAAGTTAATGTGGTGGACATGCAACCAAATGATTTTTACAAATGGAAGAACTATGCTATAAAAAGAAAAAATACCAAAAAAACTGTCTCAAGAACAACAAAGAGTGGCGAGAGCTCAGTTATGAATACAAACTGGGGAAACACTGAGATCAACAATTTACCCTATTTATGTGAAATCGTACATTTGCAGGCAAAAAAAGAGGAAAGAACATTTTGTTCTACAAAAGAAACTACAACGATCCTGCATGGGAAGAACTTGACTTTCTTAACACCTGAATGCTGAAAACTGCAATGAAACTGCCCCAACATTATGAACATGCAGTTGGTATCACTGAATCAAGAAAAAATAACATAATCAAAAATCTTCTGAATTCAAAAAAAGGTATAATACCGCAAAGTCGATTTGCATTTTGGAATCAGTTGCCAGTAAGCAACAAAAGTAAATAATTATTGCATTTATTAGGCGTTTGTAGCTGCACTTTATGCAGGTTGGAATGTTTACTTTTTGTATTGTATTTCTGTATTCTATATGAGCTAATATTTAGAAAAGTGCCAATTTGAGTCCCAAGTGAATTTTCACTAGTATTTCAATAACTAGTTAAAAAAATAATTTTCCCCAGAAAGAAGACAAGGTTCTGCTTTCATTTCATCTAATAACATCAAAAAAAAAAAATTTTTTTCTTCAGAAAATATTGTTTTTATACATCAAAAATCAGATCGGTAACGTGTCCTCAGTAGCAAAGCTTAGCATGCAAACAGGTCACGCGCACTTTCTAACTTCCCAAAAAAAACGCACTTGCACGAAAAACGATTCTATTTTTACCATTTGTTAATATTTTACTTCATTTTTGTTTTAATCGATTTCTGATTTTCTAGCCGATGCGAAATAAGCGTGTCCCAAGTTCCGCCGTCAGAGTGGTAACAATAACTTCCGATCTATGTTTAGGCTCCCAAAATCATTTCCTGCACCTATGCCACGTGATACTGAGTACCTGGTGGGATGTTTAATCGAATCGTAATTAAAAATTTGCATTTCTGCATCTAAAATTGTATGTAAGATTTTTTAAAGTGATTTTATAAATGTGTGTCATTTGAGTCATCAGATCGGTAACACGCTCTAAAATGCGCAGTTTTTATTATTTTAAAAATTATTTTATATATAAGTATAGTCCTTTATTACAAGTGAAAAAACCACGTGTTTGATTTTGGTTTAGTGCGATCGACACGGAAATAAAAAAAAACCTTTGTCAGTTTTTCAGATTGGTAACAGGCAGAGCGGTAACATTGAAAAACAGCGAATATGTTACAGAACTAACTCACACGTTTCAGAATTATAAAAAGCAAAAATCATAGGTTTTAGCCATATATATTGAATATTTTTGCTTTTAAAAAATGAAAAGCAATGAGTTTTAGTACAATTGTTTCATTTGTGGTTTGTATGACCTAACAATAGAAGTTAGTAAAATAAGAAAAATTGACACTGCAGAAATGAGGTTAATTAATTATTATTATTTTATTTATTTATTTATTTATTTTATTTATTTTTTTTTTTTTTTTTGGTGCTTCAATTTCTCATAACTTCGCTAAATAACTAGATAATAACTAGCATGCTAAATTTGAATTTCTGATCAAGAAATTAAATTTCCTGCAACTAATTAAAGAAAAGCAAGCAGCAGAGTTGTGTGTTGAAAAAAGTTGAAGTTGTGTGTTGTTTCAAAACAAAACAAATGTTATATTAGCTTGGATTTGGTAATCTCATTTTATTTTATCTAAAAACCTTATCGCTCATTTTTATTTCCAAGAAATGCTTTTTTATAATGAAATTTGATTTTTTAGCCTAATATATATATTTTAATTCTATGTTAAAAATGCAAGGAAATGATATCATATTTAGAGATGTTAACGAAGACTGAAAGCATAAACACAAATATGTAGCTCATATTAACATCAGATCTGTAACATTCATCAGATCTGTAACGGCTTAAAAGTGAGTAACCTAAGGAGGGGGTAAATAACTTCCTTGACCTCCCCCCTTTTATTTTCTTGCATTTAGACCCAATTTAGACTTAAAATCCAATATTAGTTTTTTTCTGCAAAAAAAATTTTTTTTTCAGAAAACTCCAACTTCAAATTGGCACTTTTCCAAATATTGGCTCATATATATCTTTTGTATACCATACAACATTGAAAAAAAAATAAAAATGAGTAAAAAATGTGTTATTCAAATGTAAAATATAAAGTGTATTTTATTTTATCACATTTATAAATTATTAAGACCCATAACTTAATTAGTGAAGCATTTTACTATAGAACTAAAAGTAGATTAGTTGGCCCAGTGGAATAAAAATTTATTTAACAAAAATATCGTAAACTACATTACAATAATACTCATAGCTTTATTAAGCATAAAAGGATAGCTTTGTTAAGTCACCACTTCCCATCTTTATTTTTAAATAGTGCATTACTAAGCTATTTTTGTCGTACCTGAGCAGATACTGCTGAACATGACTAGTAATAGTCACTTACGGTACTAATACCCTAGTAGATGAACGCGTCTGTAAGGAGAAAATTTGTCGTAACTACATTTATTAATTGTAGTTTCCTAATTACAGTAATAAACATAATTAATATGTTAAAAGAACTATTTACAAAGCAGTTACACTAAGTTTAATTATATATTGAGAAAAAAATGAAAAGTAATAAGCCGTAAAACTTTAACCATGAATATCTCAGTTTGAGTTCATCTGCAGATACCACATCTGCGCTTAGCACGGCAGCATACCCATGTAGGGTTATGAGGATCCCAAATCTCCAAATACGGTCATATGCCTTTTCCACGTCGAAGAATACGCTCACAAGATGTTTCCTTTTTAGGAAAGCTTCTCTTATTGATGTTTCAAGAAGCAGCAGGCTGTAAATTGTGCACCTGCCGCGCCTGAATCCACTTTGATTTGAAGATAGCAGATGGTTCGACTCAAGAATGAACATCAATCTGGTGTTGACCATCCGCTCCATCAGTTTACAAAGGCAGCTGGTAAGAGCTATGCTGCCGTGCTAAGCGCAAAAGTCGTATCTGCACTTTTTGTCAAAATTGAGTTATGGTCACCACGTGATTCTCTGCCACATATTTCACCAAAATACAATGTTTTGTGGCCATTTGTCCATGGGAAATTTTTTAAAAATTAGTTGAAAAAGTTTCATCTGAATCAAATACATAGTGAAGCAAAATTTTAAACTGAGATTTCTCCTTTTGAAGTCGTCTGCAGATACGACTTTTGCGCTCAGTACGGCAGTATGGGTCTGTAGCTCTCTGGTTGATCAGGGGGTTTATTGGGTTTTAGAATAGGAACTATTGTTGCGTGAGTCCAGGAATTCGGAAAAAAATTGTTCAGACCATATCCTTTTGAAAAGATTAAGAATATTTTCTAATGATGAATTGTTCAAATGTTTCAACATGCTATTTTGAATTCCATCTGGTCCTGATCATGTGTTATTAGTTTTTTGCAGAGCATTTCTCAGTTTTTGTAGTATAAAATTTGAGTTATAAATTTCGAACATGTTTGATTGAAAATTTAGTGTTTTTCAAACCCATGTGGAATAGATTTAAAAAAATTCCAGAATTTCACCAATTACTTCCGAATTCAACTAGCCAACCACTGGGCTGAGTTTAGGGAAAATCCTGCATCCAGCAATACAGCATCTAGTTGCTCTTCAATTGGCAGTAAGGTAACAGTTGTGTGTTTAGGAAGATACAGGATCTGCGTTTAAATCAAGAAAATGCTGAACCAGGATTTTTTTCTTCAACCAGTTTTGTAAAAATTTTATTACAACATAACAATTTTGTGTAAAAAATTTATTAACATTATTTTTGTCAAAAGATCTCAAGGCATTAAAAACTCAGGGTCAATATAATTTCATTACATAGTTTGATATTTATGCACATTTCAAAATTAATCTATTTCGAACGTGATTCTCTAAATTCACTTGGTGAAATTAAATGAGATTGTAAGCTATAATTTTACTTAATTTTCAATTCCATAAACTGGAGTGAGCAATCTATAAAAAATACCTTTTAACAAATACTATTGTATAACAATTGATTATTTAAAAAAGAGGAAATAAAGTGATTTGACAATTGTTAAAAATAGGGTAAAGTACATACCAACTTTTGCATATCCTTGCTTCACAAAATGGTTTAAAATTTTAGTTAGTATAAAGCCAATGACTCTAGAGTTATAATAGGTTATGTAAATAACCCAACTCATTGCTAAACTGAGAGCAAAGAGAAGCCATGCTAAGTTGGAATCAATCGGGATGTTTTTGAGAGGTGCTGTTGTATTCCATGTAGGGGCTGGAATGCGACTACTTACAGGTGATATGGTACTGCTGGAGAACCTGGAAGAAAAATAATAATTTTAAAGCAAAAATATTTTCCAATCATTATATATATATATATATATATAAAATAATAGAATTGTAAGAGGAAAAACGAAGAGACCACACCAAAAGCCCATAGATGCGCAAAGCAGCTAAACTACAAAGCCAAGTATATAATAAAACAAATAAAAAATACTAATAATGAAATCGAAAATGGCACATTAGGAGAAGTGAAAGGAGAAAGGTTGAATCCAGAGCTCATCAGCCGTGGGGGATTCAAGAGTGGTCGAAAGACCAAAAAATTTTAAAAATAAACTAAAGAGAGGATGTTTTAGTTCAAAATATGCAGTCTACAGATATTCATTGGGCAAAAAATATATTTGGAAAATATATTCCTAATCGGTCGAGGCGAAACCCCTGCTTTTAGTTTTAGGTTTTTGTTCTAATGTGCGGTTTGCAGGCTCACATTGGTGCTTTTTTGCCCAATGAATATCTGTAGACTGCATATTTTGAACTAAAACATCCTCTCTTTAGTTTATTTTTAAAATTTTTTGGTCTTTCGACCACTCTTGAATCCCCCACGGCTGATGAGCTCTGGATTCAACCTTTCTCCTTTCACTTCTCCTAATGTGCCATTTTCGATTTCATTATTAGTATTTTTTATTTGTTTTATTATATATATATATATATATATATATATATATATATATATATATATATATATATTTGAAGTATTACATTGAAGTATTGTATACACATTTACAACCAAAAATGAAAGAGAATATTTCTGGGCCAAGTTTAATTACAAAATAAATTACTCTTTCTTTATGCACCGAAATTTTCAAACATATTTCCAACCTGTTCCTTTTGAAAAAGGTAAATTATTTTTTAAATTTTACTTGCCCCCACATTGTGGGAGAAAATATTCTTAGCCAGTAGGAAGCTGTGAACATTTAGAGGATTTTTTCCCCTTTATTTAAACAGAGTTTGCTTTTGATTAGTGTTCTCACATCTATATACATATTAAAATTAATTGCAGTATAAGTAATTACGGGAGCCAGGGGTAGGCGCCCTTCGCACTGGGATATTTTTTGCCTCCATTAAGCATGTATCAAAAAAAAAAAAAAAAAAAACTTCAATATTTTAAATCAAAATATAAGATTTTGCTTTATTTGTTAACCTCGGAAAAAATAAATGAAACAAAAGAATTTTGATTAGACAGATAAGTTTTAGTTTAGTAGTTAAAAAATGCATAGATGCAACTAAAGGTAATCTTCTGAGATCACTAAAGATAATCTAAAACTGCGTTCTTAGAGTTCGTTCCCCCGAGTTACAATTTCGAAAAGTTCCCGGGAAAAACCTTCGAGCTCCCTTCCTCTAACATAATCAGAGGTAACAATTGTTTCCCCTTGGGAGATTCAATTTTTAAATATTGATGGAGAAGTACCCTGCAACCTCTTCTCATTTTAACATAACCGAAAATCATGTAAACTGCATTTTTAAAATTACAAATTCGGAAAATCTCGGAAGGACACCCCGGACCACCCTATTTCTGAATGAACAATATGCATACGATTAGATTCATATTGCTAATTACTTATATAGGGAGTAATGATAACAACTCTCTCATAGACCAAAAGATGAAACATATTTTCTCTCTTTTTTTTGTCGACAACTAACATGGGTTTGGGAAAAAGTTAGGAGGGCCCATTTTCATACATCCCCTTTTTTTCTGCCATCGTGACTGCATTTTGGCTGCACCCCCCTACTTGAAAATTTCACTTACAATTTCTAAAAAACTTAATATGAAGATAAAAACCTTTATTATCCCCCCCCCCCTTTATTTTCTGCCTGCCCAAAAAATTTTTTGGCCTAACCTGGATATCTATGCTAGCTACGGCCTTGAATTACTACAGGCAGTCAAATGTGATCCAACTATTGATGTCTGGGGTAGTTGCTGATCATCTCCAATTTTTATAAATATCACCAGAAAAAGATAATGAATACATTAATTTAATTTTTTTAGATGACTGTTAACAATTATTAACTGTAAACACTGAAAAAACGCCAATATAACGAAATACGAAAAAGAGAAACAAAAGGTTAATGAATAGGATTCAAAGATGTTGAGAGATTTTAAACTATATTGAGTTTCTTAGTAAAAATCCTCTTGACTGCTGCTTAATAGCGCTGGGCGATGTTGCAGATTTTAACATTGCGATGCATCATCAGTATAACATCACGATACGCCGATATATCGTGATGTTTCTATATATTTTCTTTTCATTTAATTATGGGGGTTCATAGTGTTGTCCCAGTATCCTTCATCTCTCCTCTTTTCAGAACTATAAATAACCCTTCAAATAGGGAGCAGGAAAAATGGAGCAACTACATGGGCAGATTTTATTGGGACAATCAGAAGTGGCGCTAGGAAATGTCCGACAGGGGGGCAAGCTTGCCCGGCAGGGGGGCACAGGTATAATTCAAAAATTTAGTTACCCCCCCCCCCCCCCGTCCCCAGTTCTTCAATTTTTTATGGTGCATTCGATTGAAAGATAATCGTTCTTACCATGAAACTAAAACTAAATAATACAAGTACAAAGATTAAAAATTTTTAAAACATCCGACCCAGATTAAAATTAACTACACTGCTCAAAGCATTTTAAATTTAAATATATTTAATTTTTTTTCGAGAGGACAAGGTAAACACGGAAAAGTAAAGATACTCCTTACTAGTAAATTTGTCAGTCGCAAAAGCAGAATAAAGAGGAAAAATTGAGTATTCTTTTAAAACCTCATACTAAAATCAATTTAGCCCTGGATTAGGAGCGGTTTCTTACTGCTTTATACAATTACTAGTATTTTAATTGTTAACAAATAGAAAATGGCGACCAGGAGCGCCCCTAAGGGAGGTCACCGGGACCTCCCAAATATCTTCCTCATTCGGCAAATTCGGACAACGATTCGGCACATTCAGAGATAGTATTGAAATATTTTTTTGCAATATATATATAATGTGCGTGCGGCTGCAATCTTTCTTTCTTTTTTTTTTTTTTTTTGTAACACATTTGTTATCTTTGAAAATGAGAAGATCCGATTAATAAAAATATATCTCATTCTTTTATTGACGTTATTTACAGGGTTGCCAGACGTCCCGGATTTCAAGGGACAGTCCCGTTTTTTGAAATATTGTCCCGCGTCCCGGGGAACCTTGATACGGGACGCCTAAAGTCCCGTATTCCGGCTAGAAGCAGCATTTTACAAAACGAAACATTATTTTCAGAAAAAAAATGAAGTAAAACAAAAAATGTGAAATTGAGTGATAAGAAAATTGATTGAATTATAATATTTTCCTGTTATGAAGTAATGTTAGTGTTCTTTGTTCTATTCATTTAGAGCAGAAATTATTGTGACAATCAATTCAACAAACGTTCGTTGTAAAAGTGGTGTATCTCCTTGTAAATGATTTTACTATGCCTTTTTATATAAAAACCCTTCTCAATTTTTAAATTATGAATGAAATACATGCGTTTAGATACAATTAGTCACAAGATTTTTTGAATCAATCAATTTCAATCTCTTGAAATTTGCTTCGCCTCGCTTTTATACTAAAAGATGTAACTAAATGTTATTCCATTTAGCAAACAAATACGCGTTTTAAAAACATGAAGATACATAATTTTTACAATGAGCGACAGAAATATAAATTACAGTGAGCTTTATGGCAACCTAAAGACCATCAAAACTTAGAAAGAATTATTGCAGCAGTAAAATCAAGTAGCAAATATGATTTAAAAAAAAGGAATTTTCCGACATTATATAAGAATAATTATCATGTTATAATATTGACAAAACTGTACAGTTTTTCCCCAAAAGATATTGAATATTGATTTTTTTAATTTGTTTTAGGTTAACTTCTTATAGTGAGTTCAAGTAGTAAGGTTTAATTCTATGTCTACTCAATTGTAATCAAAATTTTTGTTAATGACTCATTAAAATTATTTTGCATTCAAATTTCCCCATTGGTACGTCTAGCTTTTTGAAAAAGAGTACATACTAAACATTAGTCATCAGTAGAAGCGACTTTTTTATCTTTCACGCCAAGACAAGACCGTAATTTTGGGGAATCAGGACGGGTGGCCAATGGCCTCCCCCTGGTTTTGGGACATTTATGTGGGCGTTGCTTTTGCTTTTTTTCGTATAATTTACATTGAAATTTGGTATAATTTACCTTTTGCCCCCCCCCCCCCGGAAAATTTTTTAAATGACGGGCCTGCTTCAGGAAAAGGAGGTTAATAACAGGGAAATACGAATTTTCATAATAATTAGTGTTGAACCTTTTCCTACTAATATTCATGACGAAAAACAACTATGCAATGGTAAAAAATTAAGTTTTTATTCATATGATCATTGTGTATTTTTTTCTTCGTTTATATTTGTGAGAAACGTTTAATATTAAAGTCAAGGTTGTAAGAATTCAACCTTTAGGCTTCATCTCTTAATCCCCCCCCCCCCCCCGCACAAGTGCGGATTCAGAAATGTTCCAAAGGAGGAGCGATTTTTTTTCTCTTGCTCCTTTTTTTACCACATATCCTGGTTACCACATGTTTATTACAAATGTTTCGGTCTTGAATTTCGAAAAAATTCTAGATCAGAGCCCCGAATCTGAACCACTTCTCATAGCATCATCAAAGATCATCTAAAATTGCCTTTTTTGAACTTCAAAGTCGACAAACTGCTGGAGAAGAGTCCCTTGTATCCGCCCCTCCCCCTCCCCCTAAGAGCCTGTCCCGTATTTACAATTCTTAAATCTGGCAACCCTGGTTATTTACCATAAACATAAACCAAACCGTTTCTTTCCTTGGCGCCTTTCGGTGAATTCCATAGTGTGTATAGCATGACCCCAGACAAGACGGATAATATATAGTGAAAATGCCGCAATGCAACTCGTTGCTATCTAAATGTGCACATTTTTAAATGAAAGAAAGAAAAAAGAAAACATCAAATTCAAATTGCTCCTGCTCCTATTGTTAAAAAAAAGCATTCCAAAAGTTTATAACGCACTTACCCAGTTACTTCTGAGTTCTGGAGATGATTTACATCTGTTCTATTCTGTATGTATAAATTTTAATTCGTTCAAATATTGTTCCAATTTTTTTCTTCTTGCTAAGAAAGAAATAACTCCGTGAATGAAAAGTTTTTGAGTTAGAACTGGGGTGGGCTGCTTGCTTCGCTTCTTTAGCTCGCTATGCAATGCGCGGGAGCCTGCGGCATTCGCTGTCCAAGTAGGAAAAAGGGGTCTAATCCCTGCGCTCCTCGACAGCTGATGGGTGACAAAAGCCCTCAGAGAAACACATGTCTAGCGGCTGGTCTTAAATGAGGTTGGGGCAATTAAGCACTAAGCAGCTATTTTGTCGTTGATGAATCAGATTCTCAGAAAGTGACAATGAATGTCCGTGTGCCATGCTGCTGGCGATTTGCGGGTGGGAACCGCTGGTGAGAGAAAAAAAAAGGAAGATTTGCCCTTTTCAACCTGAACAAAAATAATTTTCTCCATCAGAACTTAACGTTCGTCCAAAAGATACGACGGCAGCTCGCCGATTCCTCGTGTTGCTACCCAATTTCCCGAAGGTTCTCGTGTTCGAACTTGGTCTGAACTCGTGTAATTTGTCAAATACTGAGGATGTTTTAGAAAAAAAAAATAGTTTTTTTTGTTGAATGATTTTATTCGAAGAAAATTACCAATACGTCGGAATCAGAAACATTTTCGGCGCTCAGATTTCTATCGGAAAATTTGATCGTCGGAAATTTTTTCCCGACGAAGCTCGAAATTTTCCCGATGGGGGGGCAAGACGTTCCCGACAGGGGGGCAATTGCCCCCCTTGCCCCATAGCTGGCGCCGCCACTGGGGACAATGCCCTACCAATTTATTTGGGGTGATTCTAAATAATGAAAACATAGCAGCCGAAATCATGAATTTTCTCTAAGCAGTTCAGAAGAGTTCTGAAAAAGGCAGAACGCCCTCTTCTGATAGGAAAAAACACTATTCATTCAATAGAAATGATAAGGCCTACTGGTCTGCTAAAGAGGTGTATAAAATGACTTTTAAAGCAAAAGAGCAATTCTTTAAAGGAAAATTTAGACAAAAAAATTGCAAGCAATTAAAAAAAGCAGAGCAAAATGTTTTCTAAAGTGCTTGACCTATCTCTAAGGGGGAGGGGGACAAAGGGTAAATAAACTATTAAGGGTATAAAACCTAACTCAGTAGGACTAGCAATTTTATCATCTTAACCCTACACTGCATAGCGTTGCCAATTGGATACATGGACTATTTGTCTTTATGACCAAGCACAAGGTAACTCAAGCATAAAAAGCAAGTATTAGGTATCTTTAAAGCAAATATAATCATCTATCCTCAAAATTTAATTTTTAAAAATGTCTTCTAATGTTTTTTTATTACACTGAAAAATATATATAGTTCTTTCAAAAGACAAAAAATCATGAAGTGTAGAGTTAACTCAGGATTGTGTAGTTACTCTCTCAAATAGCTCTAAATTAAGGGTGGAGGACACTCTTACTCATTTTTTAAAAAGCATGCTAATCATCAAAGTCTGAATTAGTCGGTCATTATCAATATCAAAAAATTCAAACAAACCAGTCATCAAAAGTTTTGGAAAAAATGTTTAGTTGGATTGTAAAAAAAATAGATAGTTTGGGAATAATCCATCTGTCACAAATTTCGGAAAAATGGCTGAAATTTAATTTAAAAAAACTGCTTGTTTTTTGATAAATTGCTAAAAAATTAAAACTCATTAGTAGAATTGGAAAAAAAAAGATTATCCATATAAAATCGTAAAAGCTAAGCAAATTTTCAAAAATATTACGAAAATTCAAACCATAATTAGCACGTAGGCAACTACCACATTAATTTCTTGCAAACTGTTGAATCACTTTGCTAAAGTATACCTACCAACCTCTTCAAATAAAAAATAGGGAGATTTGTGAAAAAAATCGGAAGATTTCTCGAATATAATCATTTGAGTTCATAAATGCTTCATTAAAATGATCTGCCAACTAAAAAGAGCAGGAAAAGTTTCATTAAAATGTAAAATAGTCAGCTAAATAAATGTATCCAATCATTAAAAATGAACAAAAGATTTATTGCCCCGTCCATTTATGAGAAAACAATGAAGAATTCAACCGAAAGTTAGACACTAACAAGTCCCCAAGCGCTCTCAAATGATAGTATAGTACTTAGAATGATAAAAAAGTAACGTTGTCCAATAAGCTTCAAAATACATTTGCATTTATGGCTGCTTTTCTAATTGCTATTCATTTCTTTTTCCTTAAAAATAAACTCCTTGAAAATAGAAATTATACTGTGTATCACTCCCAACAAGCCAAGTGAGCAAATGGATTGTAGACACAACACAGTGATAATTTCGCTGACTCAATTATCAGCCATCAGCCTACTAATAATAAGCATAAGAAAAGGGGGATGCATTTTCTGCGGATATCTTCCGAGCCCCAACGTCATGAAGGATAACTTAAAATTTGCCAATAGCACTTGAATTTGAGAGTCACTCAAGAGACTTTTTATGTTGTTAGAGCATCCCCCTAACAACATCAAAGGTAGGTAGGTACACAATACAACTTTTCACAGTGCAAAGTGAAACAAACTTCCACAGAAAACTCCCGAACCTTGACTATTCCCTCTTCATCAACAAAAACAATTAAAATTTTGCATTTTTTATACTTCAATTTACTTTTGCATGAGCTCTGACTCCCTAAAATTACTAAACTTATCCTTTAAATAACTTCAATTATGAAAACTCTTAATCAGAGACATGTTTCTCCCTAGTTAATGTTACCATAAAATTGTCTAAAATTACGTCAATTTTATATGTTTCACCGGGGGGCGGAATCTGAACTTCAGCGTCAACACCACGAAACCTAAAATTAAAGAAACTGCATTTTTAAGACTTCATTTTTGAAACAAATTTCGGGGGATATCCTCGATATTTCACCGCCGTCTCTACTCCATGATGTCGCCAAAGGCATATTTATAACTTTTGTTACATTATCTAATGTTCAAAGCAATAAATCAATCAAAAAGAATTTCTTTGAATTGAACTTATCTCGTGGTTTGTAAATTCAACTTATACCAGTTTTTTTACTTAAAATTTCATTTATAATCTTTAAAGGTGACAGGTACGGGCTATAGTTTCACGTCTTTGTCCCTCCTGGGAAAAATAGAAGGAACGGCTCTTATTGCCTTTCCACAGTAAAATTCTAGATATCTGTAAGTAATGAATAGGGGATGCGTATTGCATAGTTGCAAGTAA
This sequence comes from Uloborus plumipes, assembly GCA_038373865.1. NCBI lineage: Eukaryota > Metazoa > Arthropoda > Arachnida > Araneae > Uloboridae > Uloborus > Uloborus plumipes. Next base: position 6,269 of record JAXGGA010009244.1, on the reverse strand, counting down.
ACAAGAGCAAGACTGTTTGGGATCGGACTATTCAGGAACTACACTGCTCAAAACAATTAGGGGAGCACATGGTTTTAACAAAATTACGCAAAAATGTATACCAATAAGCAACATAAAATGAATTGTTCTTAATTTAAAGCCTACCAGGAAATGGATTAAGATAATTTTATGAACAAATTAAAGTTAAGGAGGCCAAAAACCAGAAAAAGGAGATAAGTGCGGAAATCGGGATGTTGCAAAAGCGTCCGTTTTATTGCTGCAACTGTTAAATTCGATAGCGCAGTAGTTTTTTTACTTTTTTTTTTTTTTTTTTGGAGAGAAGGTTACTTGAGAATGTCTCAACAACATGATTTACCGGAATCCATGCCATGGCATGTTATAGGCAGGCTGGAATCCGGGAAAACACAAGGTTGTGTCGCGGATGATGTCGGAGTCGTCAGAAGTGTTGCAAGGCTGTGGAATCGATTCCAAGAAACAGGAAATGTTTGACGTCGATCAGGGCAAGGTCGGCCACGCACCACTACAGCAACTGGTGACCGGTATATACGGTTAACAGCCCGTCGAAACAGAATAGAGAATGCGACGCGTCTGAAAAGGCAGTTGCTCTTGGCAATAGGAAGAAGCCAAACAGTGCGTAATGGGCTTCATGAGGGAGGGCTCTATGCACGTAGGCCAATGGTTTGAATTTTGTTGACCCCACGCCACTTTTGTGTGGCCCGAAGAAGACGGACTGCTGAACATCGAAATTGGGAGCAACATGGTTGGAGCCAAGTGCTGTTTACAGAGGGGTTGCAATTCAGTCTGGAGAGTGACAACGGACTTGTTCTGGTATGGAGGGACAGAGGCACTCGAAAAAACCCTGTATTCGCTCGTGAAAGGTCACAAAACAGACGAGCTGGTTGGGAGGTATGGGGTGGAATCAGCATAGGCGGACGTACGGACCTGCATATCATTTGGAATGGCACTTTGACGGGCCTAAGGTATGCAGACGAGATACTGAGACCTCATGTTATCCCTCACACTGGAGCTATTGGATATTCCTTCGTTTTTCAAAACGATATTGCTCGACCGCTGAGAGCTCGTCTGGTGGAGAACATGCTTGAAGATGAAAAAATACAGCGTATGGAATGGCCAGCGTGCTCTACTGACCTGAATCCAATCAATCATGTTTGGGCCATGCTCTGAAGATGCATTGCTGAGTGACAAAGGTCGCCTTGTACTGTCCGAGACTTGGAGATTGCACTTCTTGAGGAGTGGAACAGTACTCCCCAAATTCAGACCCATAAGCGTATCGCATCCATACCAAACAGGTGTGCAGCAGTCTTAGCTGTTCAAGGAGACCACACGCCTTATTAAAGCACATGCAACATGTCTAAACAGTACCTTTTTTTCATTTTTTACATGTATCCAAAATGTTGCCCAAAATCACCTTTTTATGTTTTTCCACATTTTCAAAAGAATTAAAGATTAATTCCAAAGTTTTTAGGTCTTTTTTTCTGTATTGTGCATTGATACACGCGTATTATCCAGTGTACGCCAATCCGAGGCTGTCTTGCACGGTTTTCTTCATTTTTTTGCTTGCTCCCCTAATTGTTTTGAGCAGTGTATTTGAACGTAATTAATTATTCAAAATATATGAGTTTTCAAAAAAAAATGTTGAAAACGATGCATTATTATTTCAAACCATGTTGTTCTTACTTACCATAAAAATGGTTTACTCATTTAATGAACCCATTCTAGGCACTTGGTTGTTACTGACAGTTTTTTTCAAACCATGTTGTTCTTACTTACCATAAAAATGGTTTACTCATTTAATGAACCCATTCTAGGCACTTGGTTGTTACTGACAGTTTTTTAAAGGGGGAAAAATGCCCGCTTTTACTAAAAATTATCTTAAAGAAAAGAAAAATGACTATAGATTAAAAAAACTTATGCCTTTTAACTATCTGTTTGGGCAAAATTTTAGAGTTAAACCGGTCAAGAAAACTACTCCCCCTTCTTCCACTTTTACATCCGTCCGCAAAGGAGGCGCTGAAAAAATTTTCAACCCTAAAGGGGGCGGCAGCTGTAAAAAGGTTGAGAACCACTGATCTAAACTATAAACCGGTTGGTTGGGCGGGGGGGGGGGGGGGGTACGACGCTGAGATTGTAATATTTTGGGATAAGATATTGTAAAGGTGTTTTAATGGGATGTGCTCGGAAACTTCGTCGTTCTCCGCTTTAACTTTCTTGTCGGGAGGGGTGCCAAGCAAATTAATAGTGTTATTTTTACAAGAGAATAGCCATTAACTTTTCCAGAGATATAGATATGCCGGCGATCGGCCCCCAGATGAAAGACGATGCCGATGCTCAAACATGGGCGCCGGCCTCTTTGTAAAAATAAAAAAAAGAAAGAATTTTTAAAAAACATTTTTTTAATTATTTTTTTTTTTTTTTTGCTTCAAAAATGTTTCCTTCTTTTTTTTTCACAAAAGATTTTTTTTTTTTCACAAAAGATTTTTTTTTTTTTTTCAGAAAAGAAATTTTTTTGCTCATTTTTCTTAAAATAATAATTAAAAAAACATATTTAGTTGATATTTTTTCCAGTTCGGGGTAAGTACCCTCATGTATGATTCTACAGGTACAGCCTAGCGAAAACAAGCTATTGCCTTTCTTCATTACGATGACAATAAATAAGGAGCGGTGAACGAAACATAACTTGGCGAGGTGAAAGAGAGACGATGTATCCCAACATGCATTTCTCACCGGACAACAGGAAACTTCACGATGCAGTGTGTGATGACGTATCATGAACACGTTGCGTTACACCTGGAATATCGGAAAACCGCTAAATCTTAACACTGGTGTTTTGCAATGTATCGCCCAGTCCTACTGCTTAACTATGACTTGTGGGTTTATTTATTTCTCATAATGTATTGTGTATAGATGATTGTTGTTTTATAACTATTTTAAAAATAGATGATCATCAATTACCCCAGGGGTGATAGTGGACTTTCTGAAACTATGAAAAAGTTGAATAGATGCAACACTTAGGCAGATGTCACAGATTCTTCAGTCTTTATTGAATTGTGTTTGCAGCTGGGAGAATCGTCACTTGAAGGTTTATTGATGGTTCAGAGCAGTAGTTCAAATTTTTTACAGCTACTGTCCCCTTCAGGATTGAAAATTGTTTCAAGGCCCCTTTGAGAACGAGTGTAAAACTGGAAGGGGGAGGGAAGGTAAAGCAATCTTCTGGACCGGTTTAACTCCATAATTTTTCAAAAACAGATTGTTGAAAAATGATTGTAGAGCAGAAAAACTTGTGCTTAATGTATTTTTTTCTTTACATAACAATGATATCTGCAACAAATATCTGCACGTGCGAGAGGACACAAGTACACGACTTTCTTACTGCAAATAACTCAACAAATTGGGGGTAAAAACAAAACGACGTTTTCGGCATGAGCTATACGAAACCTAGTGTCAAGTGCTCTAACACCATTGAAAAGGATGCGACTATTCTATTGTGGCCAATCTGGATAGAATAAAAATTCATAAACAGAAACATTTGCAAGCTGAAATGTGAAAATCTTGACATTGAAAATAAAATATTAACAACATTTAACAATTGAAGTGATTAAACATATCGTTAAACATTTAACTAGAAAAATGTAGGAATGACTCTGAATTTTAACGACAGCTTATAAAACCAAACTACTACTTGTCAAATACTAATACTCATAAAAAGTTTTCAGATTCACTTAAATTCCTATCGAGAGTAACATGCGGTTTTTCGTGTAGCCAAAAATCTGAGCATGACAAATATTTAATTTTGGAATACCCTGTACATTTTTACTTCATATCTCATAGTTATTTCGAGTTCAATAGCTCCTTGAATACACCATTAAGTTTAAAAAAAAAGAAATATTTCAAATGTCAAAGTTAAAGTAGCTCTAAATATCTCTCAAATTTGCATTTGATAAATACTTAATCACAGTTTTTGGTCTGTCAAAATATGACAACAGGGTACTGATTATATTTCTGAATTGAAGTATAAAGTGGAGGATATTCCCCTTAAAATCTGAAACTGAAATCTCTTTCCCAGGAAAACCAATAAAGTACGGATTAGTAAAAAGAAAATTTAATATGAAATACAACTGCATTGTCAAAAGGTCCTTTTTTTTAAAAAAAAAAACTAGTGATTAGAGCAAAGAGGAGGTAATCATGTGATTATGGTCAAATTGTTACTTTTTAAAACTGAAAAGTTTACCTAAACTGTTGTCTATAATATGTAAATATTACGCACAACAAGTAAATAACATGCAAATATGCTTACCGTATTTTTTTATGTACGATAACATAAAGCAGTAGAATCACCAAGAACAATTGTTAAAATACTAAAATACATTGCACTAGAGAAAATTCTACGTAGTATTGATCAAACGGAATTGAGAAACCTATTTAAAGCAGAAGATTTGCTGGAACTCTTATGCTTATAACCTTGTAGACCTGCTAAAATAGCTTACACGGTGCGGCGCCTCATTCCGAAGAAAAGTGCTGATGTATGCATTAACTATACCTCAACACTCAAATTTTGAATTGGTAGCCAATGGCTACCAACACCCCACAAAATGGTAGCCAAATTTCAGAAAATAGTAGCCAAACTTAAAATTAAAAAAAAATGTGCGTAAAATGTGTATTTAGAAAAATATATTTAAATAAACAATGTTCTAAACTGCTACCTTTACGTTTCTTAAATATAGATGCATGACTAAACATCATACATCATTCATTGCTCAAATATATTGTCAAAAAGGTTAAAATTAAAGAAAACATAAGAATTTCAAAAATTTTAAAACTCAATGACATTTTTGTTTTCTGAAACATGATTTGTTTGAAATAAGGAAGCACTTAGTTCTATTCAGAAATATTACATGAACAAGTAATATATGCTTTGCAGTTTGATCTCAGTCTATAACTAAATTTTAGGATAAAGAAGGCAGCATAAATGATAAACATAAATAATTGCAAGTATTTTAAAATTCATTTCTTCCAGATGTTGGAAATATAAATTTGAACAGTATAAAAATGAGTAATTTCTAAGTCACAATAATTTTTTTATATAATGATACTGGAATATGTTATAAATATTTAGAACATGATTCCATTTCAGGTAAGTACATTATGTAGTTATTACAGATAATCAATCTTTGGCTAATTTCATATGATTATTGTTATCTAACTACTATTTAAAAAAAAACCTAAGCTCGTGGGTATGATTGAAATTTTTAGTGAAGAACAGCATTTTCAATGTAACTTGCTAAAAATCAAGAATAAAGTTTGATTATACCTATGTTTGAATGTTCAAAATTCAATAAATAAGTTCTAACTTGCTCTTATGAAGAAAAAAAAAATATTTGTTTTATTATTTGTTTTTGATACTTTTTCACAAAAAAAAAAAAAAAATCACTTAAATTTAAGTTTGGACAGTACGGTTTAAACTCGGGCCAACCCCTGTTGTAAGACACTTCAAAAATATTTTATCTGATTTTTTTAGTATGTATAGCAAGAGCAAAATATTCTTAAGTAAAAAATGATTATTAAACAAAAGAATAAAGTGAGCCAAGATATAGATGGTAGCAGAAAATAAAATCCCTCAAAACTTCCACAATAATTTAAATATTATTAGGATGTAAAAAGATTGAGATTTCAAACGAGGCAGCAATTTTCGTCGAATCACGTGTTTCTTTGTTGGCATGGGCAAACCCAGATAATATAGACGAACTCGCAAACGCCGTTCGCAGAAAACTTTCGAAGTTTGCAGAAAATTTTTGCATTTTGTTAAAAAAGTTATAAATTTAGGAAGTTTTCTATCTGAAATATGTCTTGATTTTGTTCATTGTGGGGCAGTAGCTTGTTATATACGAAACTGACACATTCATTAATCATGACGGATTGACAACCAACCTCATGGTAGAACCTGCACTTCATACAACTTGATATTTTTGTTGGTGGTAGCACTTTAGGATTCAGAAGCCCCCTTTTTTTTGCAGAAAATTTTAAAGAAATTATTTAAGTTTGCAGACAGTTTTACATTTTATCTAAGTCTGGGCATGGGCGTCGAACTACACTTTTAAGGTTCATGTCACATGATATGAACGACGAATTAAAATTAGGTTTATTAGTAAATAAACTACAAAATTAATACATAAAATGAGCCGAGTTACGGTAGTAGATAATAAGAAGCCTCAAAGATTCCAAAATAATTGAGATATTTTTAGGATGCGAAA
>JAXGGA010009243.1:0-52392 GCA_038373865.1 Uloborus plumipes | reverse complement strand
TAATGTGTTAATCTTTTCTCCTCCCTTGTCCTTCCTCTCTGTCGCTTAAACACTAAACTAATACAATGTTAATTGTATTAATCGTTTGTTAAACTAAACATTTTTTTTGCTTTGATTAATCTCAATTTGCAAAAGAATGCAGAAATTTATGAGATTGTTGTTTGCCTACTTTTCCAACATGTTTTTGAGGTCCCAATTGCTCCATATAAGGCCTCAAAATGCAGAATTTAAAAACTTTTTTCAAAAATTTACCCGGATGGGAAACTCCCGGACCCCCTAAAATTACGGATATCCTCTATCTCTAACAAAGGTCAGTTCAAGAAAATAATAAGAATAAAGAAATGAAACACACACACACACACACACACATACACATACACACACACACACGCACACACACACACACACACACACACACACACGCACACACACACACACACACACACACACACACACACACACACACACACACACACACACACACACATCAAACATCGTGGGGGGGGAGGGGGTCAGCTAGAAATTGGACTCCTAGCACACACAAAAATGTATGTGTGTTTGGGCAATGTGCGAAACTGGGCCCCTCCCGAAATTTTTTTCTGGGTACGTCCTTGAAATATGTTATACGCTTTTAGATCTCCCGATTCCAGGACGATTGTGCCGTCCCCGACAGAACGCTGTCGTTTGTCGTCCCATTCGTGTCGGATGGCAGCCGTCTAGCCTTTAAAATCGGGACGATATTCATCCATCTGTTTACTTTCTTCGAAGTATATAGCAATGGCGTTTAAATTCGACATCTCTGCATTAATAAATCTAAAGTTTCAATTTGCAGATGATTAATAAAAGATGTAGCAATAAAAGATTTTAATCATTTTATTTTATACTTTGTTTCATTAATTGTAGCGCAGACGATTTTTAATGCTTCAAAAGAGATTAAATTTTCATTTTGAACTTTCTTCGATAACACAGTAGTCATGGCATTCAAGTTTGACGTGAATGTTTTGTGTGAATTAATTGAGCAGCAACCGTGTCTATGGAATAAGCGAAATATTTTATTCAAAAACAAAATTCACAGGGATAAAGCCTTGGAAGAAGTTTTTAGATTTTTAGATGAGGAATATGATGGCAAATCTTCTACAGAAAAGAAAGAGACAGGTAAGTTCAAAGAGCATTGTTCGTAACTATAAAAATAAATTATACACTTTAGATTAAACTACTTGTGTTAAATAACCTTGTCCAGATTTTAACTTTTTACTATTCTTTGTAAATTTAGTAAAAATATTTAAAATCACCTAAAATATTTTTGCAATTTCATGAAAAGTGTATAAAACTCGCCTACAATGTACAGTCATAGAAAAAAAAACGAAACACTTGCTCGTATTCGAAGACTATTAACACTAGAGACACGTGTAATATGTTATTTTTTCAGGAATAATGTGTTCTATAAATTTCTATTGGTAAATTGTTGTTAAGGGGTCGTCTTCATGTAAAAATCGGCATCAACTTTAAAATTTTCTATGAAAACCCCCCTTTTTTATCGCATATTTGTGATCAGCAACATCATTTAACTTTGTATACCAAATCGTTTTAAATTTGCTCCAGCCGTTTCTTCACAATTTAACTGAGAAAAAACCGTCCCGTAATGTTAAAAATATTTTTGATATTTGGGCATATAATACCTAAACCACGATAGGTACGGCAAAGTTTGTTTTCTTATATCAAAGTATGAACCAACCCAACAATAAAAACGTCATTGACTTCCTCTCAGATAAAATTTTGAATTTTTTATGAATTTTGAAATTAATATTTGAAAAAATGATGATCTGGAACTATATAAGATTTTGATGGAGAAACAATCTAGAAGCGGTTTCAAAGGAGAATCCAAAATGGGAGCTCAAAATATCTAGTAGTTTTTGAGATATGCTAAAAGAACCATTTTTAGGGACCATATACAACTATGCAAACTGAAACAATAGCAGGGAATTTCTATGCAAAGAAAGAGGAATATGCTTATCCACCAGTTGCAGAACATACTCAGCGTTTTTATATAGTATTTAGTTTTCAACACTTATATGTTAAAAGCGAAACGCTAATAAAACTGCTGAGTATATTTCAAAACTGGTAGACAACCATATTTTTTGTCCATTAGTGAGAAGTCTGCATTCATGCAACATGTAGCAATGCAGAAAACTTTTTACGTGGACACTTGATTTTCATGGAAAACTGTGATGTTTCGGAAGGTTATTTGGAATAATTTGTAAAGATTAGACGTTTTTTTAAATTCTGAGCCACGGTTTAAACATTTTTGCCAATCCTAATACAGTAGTTTATATAAATACAAGAGGTTACTTTTAAGTTGTAACCTCTCTCCAAAAGGTGTGTGCTGCAACGGTTAGTGCGTAGCTAAAAATATGCATCCATCTTTATTTAATAAAAAAGATAGAATGTTGCGTTTTTCCCTCGAACTCTACACAGTAGGGTTTTCTTTTCCAAATTTCAAAAAAACATTATAACTTTAACAAAACCCGAGAATTTTTAATTAATTACGAAAAGCAAACGTATTATTGCAAATAGCTTTACGTAATTTAATCGAAAAAATATGATTTGTCCACTCTTTGTAAATTTCGACCTTGAAAGTAGCCTTTTAAATGTGGTGGTGGTCCCTAAATCTTTGGTCGGTCATAACTTTTGTTCTACTGGTCCTAAAGTGATGCCGCTTGGTACCCAGCGTACTTTTGGCCCTCCGCACCTAATTATGTAACCAAATGTAGGGGTTCCTATTTGAAAATTCAGACTTTGAGCTCATTTCACTTTGTATATAGCCCCTTATCAAAATTTAACTCAGATAATTTTAAAGAAGACTTTAATCCATGTCAGATGACACCTTTCTTTTGTTCTTGGCAAGTATAGCAGCCGAATAATTCAGAGTGTTTCGTTTTTTTTCTATGACTGTATCTTTCTTTAAAAATATCGTGCACCCAATACCGGTTCTTAATTTGTTTTCTTTTTCTCCGGAGGTAAAGCAAATATAGTAGTTGTAATCTGTTAAATTGAGCAGCCATAATAATAGACGTACGAACACAAGTGCTGTTTCGAAATGAAATGCGGTGGAAAATGACCCGTTCGGAGAAACGATATCGTTTGAGTGGAAAAACAGTGCTATAAACGACATGACACGGTACTCATCGTTGCAGTATTACCGTCCGACTTTCGTCGTTGTCGTATCGTCAAGTGGAAAAGCGCCCTTTACCTCCGGAGAAAAAGAAAACAAATTTAGAGACAAAAAAAAATGAAATTATATGCGTGTTCTACGAGTACTGTGTGAAACTACGGACGCCTGTATACATATTGTAGCATAGATAACTTGTTTACTGATTTTAGGTAATTTTAAATATTTTTACTAAATTTACAAAGAATAGTAAAAATTTAAAATCTAGACAATATTATTTTACACAAGTATTTTAATCTAAAGTGTATAATATATTTTTATAGTTACGAACCATGCTCTTTGAACTTACCTGTTTTTTCTTGTCTGTAGAAGATTTGCCGTCATATTCCTCATCTAGGAAACTAAAAACTTCTACCCGGGCTTTTTCCCTGTGAATTTTGTTTTTGTATGAAATATTTCGCTTGTCCCACAGACGCGATCGCTGCTCAATTAATTCACACAAAACAGACACGTCAATCTTGAATTCCATGACTACTGTGTTGCTCATCGAAGAAAGTTCAGAATGAAAATTTGATCTTTTTTGAAGCATTAAAAATCGTCTGCGCAACAATTAATGAAACAAAGTCTCTACTAATAATAAAGCTGAAGGTTTGTCTCTCTTTCTGTCCTTCTGTCTGTCTGTTACGCGCGTAGCGCCAAAACCGTTCGGTCGATTTTCATGCCACTTGGTACAAAATTAGTTTGTAGCATGTAGTTTTGCACCTCGAAGCGATTTTTCGAAAATTCCATTTCGTTCTTTTTCTATTCGAATTCTTAGCGGGTATTCGATAAAATAGGGAAGAAATATTTCACACACATTTTCAAGTCTTATGTCATTCGAAAGCTTGAAATTTTCTGCACAAAATGAAGTTTTTTCGAAGTTTCTACGATCATCAGGAGAGCTGTAACAATTGTTTTTAGAATCCCGAATTTCAAGGCTTACCTTCAGTAAAGCAAGCCAAACGATTCTAAAATGGTTGAGCTCTAGAATAAAATTTGTTTGAAAAGAGAGATAAAATGAATTATTTTATCAACGGAAATCAACGGTTCATGTTGTTACTATGGTTACGTGTTCATACTTATTTTTGTTTCGTTCTTTTTCCAGGGTTGCCAGCGTCAATCTTCGTAGGCTACAGCCAGACGTAGTATTTTTTCGGCCCAAATAAGGAGCGTAGTATTTTTCTGGCAACCCTGTTTCCAATATACTAATGACTTACTTAAAAGATTTGGCGGATTTTTTTTTTTTTTTTTTCATTTTCATAGATTTTGCATTTCAGCAATATTGATTTTGGCAACGTTTGGAAACAGTAGTATTTTGTAATATTTTTTTTAGAAGAGGCGTAGTATATTTTTGTTCCAATTCTCTGGCAACCCTGTCTTTTTCCCGGTGAAGATGCTTTGGGCAAAGATACTCTAAAGGGAAAGATTGGACACTTCGCAACCAGTTTTGAAGTACAGCGATGAAAACAACTGCAAAGGACAGTCAAAGATGGTATTGCAAAAAACTCTCATTCACAGCTGAGCATGTTAAATTGAACTCCAAGATAAAATTCTAGTTTCTTGGAATTGGCGTCAGGGTTGCCAAGCTTTTTCCTCAGAATTCCAAGAAAAAGAGAACGTAGGTTGAGCAAGCAGCGGGGTGGGTGGGGGTATACTAATTACCACCCAATTTCGAATCGTCAAGTGTGTGACCGCAGCTCTCTCCCCACACTTCGTCCGAGAGATTTTATGGTCCAGGCATTGCGATTAAAGGGGAGATAAGACAAACGAGAAAGCGATCCACTCTTCAACAAGTGAACGGACAGCGGAAAAAAAAAAGACTTTCCCACCATTTTACTCCATCACATTAAAACGGGAATAACCGTTACGCACCAAAACAGTAAACGCCTGTACTGATTAATAATCCTACGTAAGTAGTTTTTTCAGTACAAGTTTATAACTTTATTTGTGTCGTACCGAGTACTCGGGAAATACTCCGTATTTGGCTGTTTCGATCAGGTACTCGATCAATACCGCGTAGTTGTAAAAATCAAATATTGTTAAAGACAACAAAATTTTTACTGCAGGATAAAGCTATGAACTTGAGTTGATTTTTTTTCTTCCTGTACAAAACTTGAATTAAAAATGTGATTTGAGTTTTGTACAGAAGTGTGCAACTGTTCCTTAAAGTAATAAGAAAAAAAAATAAATAAATTACAAAAAACGTTGCAAACGGAAATCAAATAAAACATTACATAAACGTGTTTTGGAGGTTTATAAGGGACTCATTTTGAATGCAAAAGATGCGTGTGCTTTGTTTCTGGATACAAAATTCAGTTGATAAAAGTTTTTTAAATATTACTTCCACATTTATTTTTCGCCCCACCCCTTTTTTTGTCCTAATATTTTAATTATAACATTTATCACCACCAAGCCTACTCATCTCACATTTTTTTCCTTTTTTTAAGATGTTTTCTTGTCATTCCGGAACAAGTAAATACATTTTTTTATTGTTCTTTTAGTGCTTCAAACTTGTATTTTAAAATTATTGTTGTAGTACAAAGATAACTTCTTGTTGCTTTATTCTTTAACTAGCTGTACCATCACGTCTGTGCTCGTGCAATAAAGTTTCAAAAAAAAAAAAAAAGAAGCCATGTGAGCGCATGTACATTTTCCATCCGTCTCCAAAATTAAAAGAATCATTTTGTTTCGTTATTTAAAATATACACACATAATCTTACCTACATTCCAAGTATATTCTTTGAAGCAGTGAGAAAATCCTAATATAGTGACGACAACTATCAGTCAGAACTTCATTTACCAAAAACAGATCCATTCCATCTCATTAAAATCATTCGAAACCACCAGAGCGAAGTCTTTTAAAGTGATCACAGAAAATGATCACTTGCAGCATCCATTCCGAAAGAAATTGACGATTAAAAATACAATGAAAGGATAAAAGTTCGACTAAAATGTAAAGCAATCAAAGCCAGTAAAATTTTATAGTCGTAAAAGCAGAGAAAAAAAAGAGGGAAGATTGGAACTCATTTTAAAATTCCTATACTCATATCAATTACAAGTATATTTAATTGTTAATAAATAGAAACTGACAACAAATAAACATTTTAAAGGATTTAGTTTTCTTTCCTTGCCGTCAAACAATGACATCGGTTTTCAATCGTGTTAATTTAAGGCTGAGCCACATTTGTTAAAAAAACTTTATATTTCGAGTTCTGTATGATATGGAAGTTCCAAACACATTCTATCATCAGCAGGCTTTTTTTCTCCTTCTTTTGGTACTATTCTTCTAAATTTTCAAGTATGTTTTCATTTCAAAAATCGCAAAAATAGTTTAAAAGTTTTTAATTAATTTCTCTCAATACTTTTTTTTTTTTTTTTCAAAATCGGTTCATCAGTTTAAGCGCTAGAGTGCTACACACAGATACAGAGATCGACAGATACACAGCTCGTCAGACACGCCAAACTTATAACCACCTTCCTTGTTGCGTCGGGGGTTAAAAATAATGGAGTTTCTCAGATACATTCAAGAGCAGCCATTTTGAATGTCCGCCATTACTGAAATATGGGAATCTGGAGTGTAATGTAATGCTAGAATGCTAGAACTTAAATAGCCGAATATCCAGAATTACCACCTTATATATTTGACATCTGTACTCAAATTTGTAAGCAACTACTATTAAAGGCACGATTCCATCAGTTTTGGTCATATATCTACTGCGCATTTTTGGGCGATAAAAAAGAACTATGAAGCGCCCCTATAGGTTAAAGTTAAAATTCGCTGAAAAAGGGAACGCAATAAAACTTTTAAAGAGAAGGGTATGAAATCCCGTGATTTTTTTCGCAACGTATGCTATGAACATTGTGAATAACGAAACAAAGAAGTACATAATATGTATTCAGAGGCCGCAATTTCGAACGTCCGCCATTGCTGAAATATTCGAAATCTCAGATGGCCGCGTATCCAGAATTACTCGTTAATATATATAGTATGTCCATCCCAAGTTAATGGACCTATTTTTCGCCAATTGCCAGCACGATAATCATAAATGAAGGGCAAATCATAGAATTTCATTTAGAAATAAATACGCGTTCTCGCATGGTAACAGAAAACAGGCTAGAGAAATAATATTGCATAAGATTTTAAATTACGATTTACTGAGTTAAAATCAATGTTTTGTTTCCCGATTTTCACAGCAACAGATCTGTAGCTCAGGATCTTGCAATGAGATTATATCACGCATTAATGGAAAAATGGATCAGAATTGTGCTGAAGAAAAAAAACCCAATAAAAGGTTTTCCGTTCCCCGGATTCGGACTTAAACGCCGTTCCTATCATAAGCACGACGCTCTATCAACCGTGCTAGTCGCTTAGTTTCCCGATCCTATTTATTGAAATGATGCATAATAAAAATTATGAAAAAAAAAAAAAAAACACCAGAAAGAAACTGATTTTTTTCTTTCTTTCGGGCAAGGAAAAATGTTTACTTTTCGTCAATAGCCGCACAATATGCTTTAAAATGAGGGGTAAATCACGGAATTTAATAAAGAAATGAGGAAGATCTGGCGTGGTGACCAAAAAACAGGATACAGAAAGAAACATATAATATGAAATTTATATTGGACAAAACTATTTAAGTCACTAGTACACAGATTCTAGTTAAATCCAAATAAAATTGCTTACTCACCCGCTTCTGTAATATGAAAATGCTTGTGTAAACATTCATTTGCGGCTCACAACTCCATTTTACCAACCACTGGAGCAGAGTTTAGGAGTATTAATGAAAAATGAATGATACTACTCTTAATTAATTTTACTCATCTTCAAAATAGCTGCTCAACAATTAAGTCGGAGTTGAATTTAGCTTTTCAAATTAAATATTCTTAAATAATATAATATTTACATCTTTTTTTTTACTAGTTTCACATTTTTAATCCTAAACATTTCATGTATTTTCCAGAATTTCTTTAAAAAAAATCATTTTCTTACCAGCAGCCAATAATGAAGGAGAGTCGGACATAAGGTCCATCGGACATAAGATCCTCGGACAGAAGGTCTCCATTTTTTGACAGCTAAGACATAAGGTTCAGTTTTCTGAGGGTCCAATGACACATGGACATACTATATATTAACGGCTGCGGTTTACATCCCTACCTCTCTATAGCATAAAAAACATCCACTGGTAATTGTGATTGCGAGTTACTAAGACGTATCAGGACCAGTAACGCGTAATAAAACTTAAAAATAATACAATTTCAACAACGATCAAAATACATCAAAAAATTTGCTTTAAAAAACGAATAAAAAATAAATAGATAAAAAAATGAAAGAAATAATCTAGGAAAAAAAAAAAAAAAAAAACAGGATTCATAAACATGCGAGGGCGCCGCCTGTAACTGATTCTACTGACCCCTTTTGTTAACACCACAGTTTGATTGCTTTTCAAAAATAGATTGAATATTTAAATTCATTCACAATTTTACAGCATGATTTCATAATTCTTACATATATTTGAGAGAAATTAAAATTGTCATCTGGGGCTTATTCTATTATTCCTCTCGCGCTCCATTGCATTTCATTGTTAATTTTTTCAACACAACCTGTCCATAAACAGGCTTTCGCTGAAAACATTATTCCCCCTCCCCGTGCTGAAATGCTCCCGCGACCCCCAAAATGTCCCCCCGTCTGAAAAGACCCTCGGCCTCTTCGAGCGCCGTGTGAGCCATCGTATGGCGACGCCCCGCGTTGGCGACGTATCGCCCCAACAGTGGGTAAAACTCTTTTGACTAAAATTGTTTCGCCAAATGATATCCTAAATGTTGGCTTTTCCCGTTTCAAATCTTTGACGGTCGATGGTCGAAAAGTGGAAGCACTGATTTGTTCTGAAGTGTCTAGTCTTGTGCGAAGCTATAGAGTCTTTGCTTTGGGACCCTGCTTGGCGTGTTTTCAAAAAGTCAACTACGCAAAATGGCTAGGGTTACCACGCTTGGCGAGCCTATCGTTCATTTAGCGAGAAAAGTGTACTTAAAGCACAGATTAACGAAATATCGTATCAATTGCGATATTGCATCGTTTTTTTAAAGTGTTTCATTTCGGAAAATGTATTGTTTTGTTTTTTAACCTAGGAAAGAAAACTTTCTTCTTCTTTTAAACTTTGGTAAGATTTCTGTTGGTTCCTGTTATCAACAAAATTGTTCTTATTTTCTCTTTTGGCTTATTTTTGTCCATCTCCCTTGGGGTTGCATTCAAATGTTCCAAGGAGGTGTTTTACACCATTTATCGGGTAAATCAGTGTTTTCAATGCAAGGTGATATGAATTGGTTAACAAAAGTGATATGAATTGGCGCGACCACTTGGCGATATATCGCCAAGCTTTTGATCGCCAAGTGTTTGACGCCAATTGGCGAAAAAAAACATTTTTTTTTAAAATTTAGGTTCAATTTGGCGCTGTTGGCGATATTTTGCGAAAAATCCACTGAATGATGTTAAAATCGACGATATTTAGGAGATTAATCATTGTAAAACATTTTTTTGCATTGTTTCGTAGCAAACTAGGGATACAAATGTTTGAATTGTTATCTTGCTCACTCCAAGCACTATTTTAGCACTCAAGGCATCTACTAAGAAATTTACACGCAAAATTAAGTAGTGTGGGGTCCATATCAGATCTTTATATCACTTTGAAGGAATTATAGTTGAATAAAACTAAAATAGAGCATTTTTTCTGCGATATCAATTATTTTACAAATGAACTTTTAATTTTATATCACGGGCAAAGCCGTGCGGGTACCGCTAGTAACAATTATAAAGCTACAAACGCTGTCCTTTTATTATGTGGTATCTACCAGTTTTTCAAACTGCAGATACATTTCAAGTATAAAAAGTAAGTTTCTTAGCAAACTCTCAGTGGACTGTATTAATTCAGTCAATCATGATAATGCTGTTGGAAACTGGGTGCTTCCTACTGGCGTCAATACACATATGCCTATCAGTTTGGGCTGTTCATTAGATAATTATTAGCTACCTTGGGAAGGGAGAGGGGGTATAGTATTGCTCAAATTTGTGTAGAACTGGATTCATCACGGTACACATGAAAAGAAATAGTGTATTTCTGTAACACAATCATACTATACAAACAAACTACTGCCATAGATTTTTTTTTTTTGGTCAGACAGATTCGTTTTGCATTCGGCACAGCAGCCCCAGATAGGTTATTTTCAATCTTGGAATATGCTTTACGCGGAAAATTGATCTTGTAAATAGTACTTAAAAGTATAATTTTCAGCTGGAAATGCGAAAAAACTTCTTGAATAATTTGATTTTCGTGGGAAAGGAAAGAAAAATAAGTGCTGAAAGAAGTTTTGTTAGTTCCAGAGAAAAATCTGTTTACAATTGAATATTTTTAGCTGCAAAATCACACACCATCACCAGTTTGGGATTAGGATATATGCGTTCAAGGAAGTTCAGCACTATTGAAGGTATATTGTAGTTTTTTTTAATACTAATTAGGATGCTTCGCAATACTTCTGTGTGATAAATAATAATTTCGCTATGTTTTTTCTCCAAAATAGCGATCCAGAATATATTGCCACCACTACTTTTTGCTTCCGCTACTCCTATTAACATATGATACGGCGATGTTAGATCACCGCTACGTAGTGCAAGGTTAGATTAATCTTGAAAGTCAGCAGGTCATTCGATGAATTAGATCTGCTAGTATAAAATAAAATGATTAAAATCTTTTATTGCTTATCTTTTATCAATCGTCTGCAAATTGAAGCTTATATTTTGTCAATGCAGAAACGTCGGATTTTTACGCCATTGCTATATTTTGAAGAAAGTAAACAGATGAATGAATGTCGTCCCGATTTTAAAGGCGAGATGGATGCCATCCGACACGAATGGGACGACAAACGATATCTTTCGGTCGGAGACGACACAATCGTCCTGGAATCGGGAGATGGAAAAGCGCATAGCATATTTTAATGCATTTTGCGTGCGCCAATGTCGGATGACGGCAATCGTTTACGATTTATCGTTGTCGTGTCGGTAAGTGGAAAAGCGCCCTTAGAGGACAGGCTGACATATATCCGACATTTTGGTTCCGAGACTGATCAGAATTCAGCATTGTTTCAGGTAAATGAAGTTTACAAATACCTTTGTACTAATGATGTCGAGAAAATTACAACGTTAAGGAGGCACAAATGAGCAGGGATACTGCAGACACGTGTTTCGGCGTTACAAGGAACGCCTTTTTCAATGCAAAAAAATTTTAGCTTATGAATGCACAACATCCGACAAAAGCCTTTTGTAGAGCCTAATTTTCTCTACATTATTTCAGGTAGTTGGAAACAGGTTAATATTGTCCCAGGTTGCTCTGTCGTAGAATAATTTATAATCAGTTTAATCAGTTGATTAAGCGCCACATTAGGTAAATCTAGAAAGAACTTATTTCTCAAATTTAAAAATAGTTCATTGGGAAATGTTTCCTGTAATTAAGCCCCTTGTCGTACTGCAGTTGCTTTAAACCTGCGTTTACAAAATGGTTTTGTCATACACTGCGATGCAAAAGTTTAGACAAAATGCAAATACTCGTATATGAATAAAAAGAAAACTATTCAGCGAAATGCTTTCAAATTTCTACTGCAGGTACACAATAGGGTCCCAAATACGTGTCTGGAGTTTTTAAAAAATATAACAGAAACGAAGATCGGAAATTACAAAAGACATTTTTTTTTTCTGTTTCAAAAGTTTAGGCAAAAGTCAGATTTTATGCAAATTTCTCTTATGCAAATTTCTCTTAAATTGTGATTGGTGGAGGAAAGGCGGGGCTTTATTATTCGAATATAAAGTGCAGAGATTGCTGAATGAATAATAAAAATCCTAAAAGCTCTGTAAACCGCGTGTAAAGAAGATGAGAAAGTTTCAAAACCGAAATTTGAAAATGACCCAACTTTATCAATTTTTTGCCTTTTAAATCGTCTAGTATGATAGTACATTGTTTTTTACTTCGTGGAGAGCAAATTCAGACATGTGTATCTATCAAAAAATCCAAGAAAAATTATATTTCTTAAGGGTGAAGGAATTGAGAAAAGGGCTCGATCTGACGATTTGCCCCTTAATGATACAAAACTTCAACTTGGGTCAAAAATAGCACGTGACAGCCTAAGTAGATGAACAACTGAATCGGAATGCATAAGAAAAACAAAGAATTGTGCTTGAGCCTTTTCGGACAGAGTGTTCCAAATAAGTCAGATTTTAATGGGTCGCAGTGTACAGACAGAATATCATCTAGGAATATAAAGCAGTGAGTAACCACCCAAAGCAAGGGCTAGGTCAGGATTCGTATTTCATGCTGATGAGAGCATAATAAGCACGAAACTGCAGTCCATGGATCGAAATAACCGAGTTGGCGGAATATAAGGGTCATTTACACTATGTCCGAACGACACATCCGTCACGATTTTTCTTCCCCAGCAGACGGACGTACGTCCTCCAAATAGGGAGAGGCATTCATACTGTGCAGGCGAACGACAAGCACGTGACTGTATTCGTTCTTGAATCAAGATGGCGCTTGTACTCGCTCTGATTGGTTGCTTGTTTGCTGGACGGACGACCGTCACGACAAATATCTACTTTCGCCGTACGGCGACGGGTTCCGATTGTGACGGCCTGCTGTCATGGCAACGTTGATCGAAAACTGGTTTCTGGGGAGAAAAATCGTGACGGACGTGTCGTTCGGACATAGTGTAAATGACCCTATTGCATCATCTAGGATGCTTAGCATCCTAGGTAGCAAGCTTAAGATGTAGCTTACATCTTAAGCTTGCTACCAGTTTTTGTTAACGTGACTTGAGTTCACATACCAGTGGTTCTACAATTGTTGTTTGAGAAAAAAGGATCGGATAAGTCATCTTTCAAAAAAGGCCCTAGATTATTTCTTGAAGAAATTCGAGTTATTTAATCGCGATTTCAACGATTAGCTTTTGACGATTTTGATTTAGTTGCTGACTTGCATGTGAATCAAAATCAACTATTTTTTTCCTTTTTTTTTTAGCCAGCGCACACAAAGCGGATTATACGCCATCGAGGGCCGGCCCCCTCGTCTAATTGTCAGAGAAGTCTGATCGGACGGGGACGTTCTGAGTTCGAATCCCGGCTCTGGAAAGGGTGTATCTCCTCTCTTTATGTTAATGCATGCGTTTGTCCTGCTTATAGTTGCCGTTTATAGTTTGCCTATCCTACAAACAGTTCCTTTTGGCATGTGTGTGCTGTGAAAGTCGGACTTCGTACCAAATTCGGTACAGTTGGAAAAGTGAAGCGGCGAACTTAAAATTGCCATCCTAGCTGGGACAAGACGAGAACAATGTCGTCGAGAATTAGACGAATTTTTTTTTTCCTGCGGGCCGGTTAAAGGACCTCCAGATTATTCATCGCTCCAGAAGATACGGTTTTCTTGTTATTAACAATTTTGGATGTGTAGTGGCTGAATGATTCAATATTTCTACAAGGGGGTTCTATCGACTAGTTGAAGCCAGCCTTCATCCACTCGTTGCACTTCTCCGAGCGAGGGTTTTCCAATACGATATCGTCCGGTGTCTCATGACTTATGTGATTTCTGTGTATCTTGGCTGTCAATCGTGGTGATACTGAATGTGTTGAAAACATCACACCAGTGCTGTAGTATACAACGAGAAATAATAATAAAAATAATTTAACAAAACAAACCGTTTATTCAGTCAACAAACATAACAATATCACTGTTTTGACTAGAGACAAAGCACAAATTCATCAAGTACACATTTTGCATGTAAGGAACTATAAAATTTTCCAGAGTTGTTTAAAAACTTGTATTGCATACAGGCCTTTAAATGCACCAGACAACAACAATGTCGCAAGTTCGCTTTAGGCGAGGCGATATTGAAAGAAAAGGTTTTATTTTAAAGTAAGAATAACCCCTTTTTTGTGGCCAATTGCAGATCTGGTGAAGCATCCCAACCCCACCCCTATCCATTCTTTCATGCGTTATCTCCATCCGCAGAAAGTCAATATAAAAGAGTTTTGACGCCCAGTTTCCTCACCTGGCTCGTCCCCGCAGGGCTGAACTGCAGAAGGAATTTAATTTCGACAAGAATATTCAAAGACTAAACGAATATTCGAGGCATCTTTTACACTCCGCATTACCACACGAGATGAACACTGAAGATATCCTGCATCTTGAAATTCCATCGACTGTATTCGATTTTTAACTTGTGCTTTTGAGCATTAGAGAGTAACACCACACCAAGTCACTCTTCCGGTGCAAATGAAATGTCGCACAAAACACCAAAATCAGCCTTAATGCAACCGACTTCACGATGGTCTAATTTCTGTACCGTAAATCTTTTTTTTTCTTCCAAATTCTTATTTATTTTTCAAACAAACATTCGAAGATTTCTCTAACCGAAACTGTACTTCTCGTCTCGTTTGATATTTGAAGAAAATTTCCAGCCTTTTTATTTCACTAAAACGCAACAGAGCGCTTATCTGGACTTTTATCTATGTAAATTACCTCTGTTTTTACTTAACTGCTTGCTGTATCGCATCGTTACTTCGTTCGATCGTTTTTGATGTTGTGATTCGAGCTGACGCTATCGTATATAAGGGCAAGATGCCCTAAACATAGTACTAAATAAAAGTGTGTGTTTTTTTAGATAGTCGTCGTTTTTTGTATCAGTATTTCTAAGCACCTCTTGACTAACTGCAAATGCAGCCTCAAAAATGACAACGAAAATCGAAAACCACTGCGATACTAATATAATGAGGATTTCGTGCAGTTTTTGCATGATAAGTCAGAATTTTCTCCTGAGGGTTTGGCTATAATAAGCTGGGACTCTCATCCACAGAGCAGCGACATAAAAGGACCAGAATATTTTCCTTGGGGGATTGGTCATTACCCATCAGGGTTTTCTCTTAGGGGAAAGGTGCGATCAGTAGCCTGAATTTATACCTGGATAAATTGATCTTGATCAGACAGAATTGTCTCCTGCTGAGTACGTAATATCGAGATGAATTTCTTAGGAGGAAGGGGGTCAAGCCAGAATTTTCTTCCGGGGAGAGGTTTGATCGTACAGTCTGTACGTATATAAATATAAACATATTAGGATTCTCAATACGGCTCGAAAAGATGGTAGGAAGCAGTTAGCTTTCACTGCATCCATGTCAGTCACAAACAGTCTTGATATTTTTTTTACCCAGTACTCGTCAGAGCCATAAGATCAGTGAAAGATCAGCCATAAGATCAGTCTTGTGTCAGTGCTTCAAGCAGCTTGGCACTAACTTTTCCCCATTTGATTTCATTTTTTTTCCTCGCCAACCATTACTATAACTATTCTTTTTCAGCTTCGCATCTGTTCTTCAATCCACTCGAGGTGCGACTGGACCCTGGTGTAAATGCCCGGCAGCAGAGGACTCCCGCACTTGATTCCCGCCGACACTAGGCCGATGACTGTGACCTGACCTGCATCGTCACTGACGAAGAGCGGGCCGCCGGAATCCCCCTACAAAACAAAACAGATTATCAACATTCATATCCAACGAAATAATATCAGTCCCCAATCTCTTTTGAGTGAAATAAAGAAAAAAATTGGAATTGAACAGGTTCAAAAGTAAACGCAGTCGATTCCAAGCATGAAAGTACAGGAATTTAATAGGTCGAGACAAGCGGTCGCCACTCGCCAATGTCGACTAAAAATTTTTTTTTTTTTTTTTTTTTTTGGCGACGACAAGATATGATGTTGGTCAAATAAACGGGCGACCTAATTTTATCTCTAAACAAAAAATACAAAATACCGGTGCATTGCTACAATTATGAAAAGAAAATAGTCATCAACATCGTCTCTGGCAGCCAATGTTAAATTGGAGAGAAAATCGGCCCATCCGCTTTAATAAACATCTAAATTCAAAATGAATAACCATTTTTCAAAGAATAAAGCAGTGAGTAACCGCCTCTAAGCAAGGGCTAAGGCAGAAACATGCAATACACAGCCAACTCGACCATTTCGATCCAAGTTTTGATTAAAACCTTTATTATTTTTCTTTTATATAAAGAAATTTAGTTATGATTTGTGTTAAATTAAGTGAAGTAGGATTATAGTTTTGGTCAAACCACTGATCAAAGTGGCCACTAACTTTTATGGGCTTTCCGGCCACTGGCCCCTATAAAAATTATTTAGTCTCAAGCTTTACATAATTTCCTTCGAAACAACCGATTGCTTTTGAAATCCACTAAAATCAGAAAGTGACAAAGTGAGATTATTTCCGTTGGCTCCCGACCTTTTAAAAGCCGTTGCCCATAAAATGGGTAATCAAAAAAGCTTACCTTGAAAAGCAGAGTAGTTGTTACATTTTTTCTAATTAAAATTACAGAAAATAAATACTTTTAATTTGATTCTAAATATTCAGACAACAAAAATACCAGTTTTTTAAGCAATCAGTTATTAAATCAAGAAGTTGTCAATGAGACGGTTGATGTTGCTTGGTTTCGAAATCTTGTTCAATATTTGGTGCAGTTTCAGCGTTTGTAAATCTTAAGTCGTGTTTCATGTTTATTACCTAAAAACAAAAATTTTTTACTGCACTAATTACCTTGAGTTTGTTTCAGATAAATTCAAGTAGCATATTTTGCAATCAAGATTGAGATTCATATTTTTCACAAACAAACAAACATAGTGAGGATAGGTTGCGAAAAAGGTGATCGTTTGACAACAAATAACTAATCTTTCCATTTATTTTATTTCTTTTAAAAAATATATTGCATATATTTTTACTACAGGGACGAATAATTTACAATTCAGGGTTACGAAATTAAAACTAATGTTCTCTAATGTCTGAATATAGCAGGAGCAATTTCCTTACAGATAAAAGAAGTTTTTGTAAAATCTACTTATACCATACACTTCTTTCTAAATCCCTAGAAAATCAGAGAGGCAGAACACCAAAAGATACGCTTACAACTTTATTCGCCAGTCTCTACCAATACTTTTACTGCCGGCACATGTGTGTCAGCAGTTTTTTTAAAATTCGGCAAGTATGGAGTCAAACGTTACAACAGGATGATAGACAAGTTTTTTATTTGATTCGTAATATTCTCTTTACTGGTAGACAGAACAAGAAGCCTTCCATATCCTGATATCGATATCCTTCTATTTAAAAAAAGAGCGCTTTTACTCTTATTTTCGAAAATGGATTAGGGGTTTGTATCATAAAGTTATCCGGGATAGTTGACCATATGGGATATTCAAATTCTCATGAGTACCAAAGTCATTTAAGTATTTCAAAGAAAGTATGATACACTCTTGTTCTTCATGGTCTCTCTTTGCTGCCTCTTTTATTCTTCTTTTACGCACCCCAATTTATTCCTCAGACGTGTTTGCGTTCTTGAGAAATAACGCGGGATAAAAGAAGACGTTGTGCCTTGGCAGATTCTTTAAGTTTCTGAGGAAAGCAAGTAAATTAAAAAAAAAAAATGTTCAAAAAACCAGTCACTTAAACTACATATTTCAGTCTTTTTACTCAAATTACATATTTCGCAGTCACGATTAAGATACAAGCTCTCTCTCTCTTAAAAAAAAAAAAAAAATCATAAAGACACGATAAAAGTGAAACTTAATATTTCTTTCTTTTTATTTTAATTTAGAAATGTCACTTCACGCGCACGCTTTCTCTCGTGCCGCGCTATTGTTCTCTCTGTAACTGACTTAAGTACATTCACAATAAAACTTTATTTCAATGAAGTAAATAGATTATAAGCGACGAAAAAACTAAACAACACTCGAAATCCGCTTTTAATGACTTTGTTTCCTTTATTAGTCGATGATAGTGATAGAGTATGAAAAAAAAAAAAAATCATCGGAAATAAAATATGTTCATTTTCCCAACAGTTTATTTTTAATTGTTTTTTTAACGTGCTTGATTGCGAAAAAGGTGACTTCTAGTATTTTGTCACAAGTGGAGAAACTTTGGTGTGAAGCCAGATAAACGCATCAGCCATTTTTGATCTCTGGTTCCACCAATTCCGCAAGAATGAATCATCTGACCAAAAATGCCGGCTCGTCAATTAAGTGGCCATGGTTGGAGTGTTTCTTCCACTTGTGACGTCAGTCAGGAATATGAAACAGAGACTTAGTGCATTCTAGGATAATATTTTTTTCAGAAAGAAAATCAATCAAAGGAAGGGAAAAAAATTAATTCACCCAATGTTTTCGACTATGCTCTTGTGAAAATATGTACATTTAACTACTCCCCGTTAACTTCCCTTGTCAGAAATGGTTGGGTGTTTATTATTTAAAAAAAATGCAAATATGTTGTAAATTGGTTTCAAACAAATTTTCCTTTTGGCGGTTTAACAAATATCAAACACGAAACTAGCCAATAAGATTCAAAAATGATAAAAAGGTATAGTTTTCAGTGAGGAGTCTGAAAAGGGGTGATCAATAAACAGATTACTGGGCCGTGACGGATTAAGCGAATAAAATAGAGGGCGGCACATATTTTGATGTTTATTGTAAAAACATTGCAAATCTAATGTAAATTGGTTCCAAAAAACTTTTCCTTTTGGCGGTTTAACAAACTTCAAGGTGATTCCCCCTAAAAAAATTTTTGCAGCTGGAACACGGCGTATAAGGGTGTGGTTTTTGTTGGTTTTCGTAATAATAAGCATCAAGTATGTACGCTTTGATCTCTCCACCCTTGCAACATTTTAAAGTGACGAGACAGTATAAAAGTATATTTTTGAATTTTAGAGCATTTTAAGTACATTCTACTTCACTAATTTCAGGCAAAAATATTTGCACTTTGAATTCATTTCATTTTAACTCCATCATAATTATCTATGTTTAGCATTAGTGTGAAGTCTACTAGATATGTCATTTCGATTTTCGTTAATAACTTTTTTTCTAATTTCTTAAAACCGAAAATTGAAAGTATATCCAGAAGACCGCAAGAAGATTCAGCACAATTTCTTCAATTCTTTTGTGGTAAAAACAAAATTTCGTGTTATCATTAATTAATGTTAAAAAATTTTGAATTTTTCAAAACATACCTTTCAAAATGTAATTTTTGAAAAAATTTTTGTTTGCAAAAAACATGTTTTTTGTGGATCTTTTTATGACGAAAAAAGATATTTTGAAAGAAATCCGCCTTTAAGTTCTGGACAATGTAAACTGCTTTCTACTATTACAAATTGAACGAAAGCATGTTCAAATCTAAAAGTGGAATATGGGAATGAGGTGTCCTTTCGGAAATCTTTCGAACGAAAAAAAAAATCGATTTGAACTGTTCACTCAAAAATTGTTATGGAAGCAGGGTACAGACTGACAAACAGAGTTTCCCCATCTGAAACATCAAATTTCCAGCTTTAAATTTTCAAATATATTTTTTAATTTTTTAAATTTATTTTTGACTTTTTTTAGCGATATTTTCTAAATGCATAAAGCCTTTTTTCTGATTTTTGCGCCTTTCTTTTACTTTTGTGTAACAGTAAGCTAAGAATTGCATTGATTTATTGTTTTATGTTATTAGTTCTTTAATTTTTAGTTAACTTGAAGCATAACTTATGAAAGTTA
The DNA here is from genome assembly GCA_038373865.1 of Uloborus plumipes. Lineage (NCBI taxonomy): Eukaryota > Metazoa > Arthropoda > Arachnida > Araneae > Uloboridae > Uloborus > Uloborus plumipes. Next base: position 32,582 of record JAXGGA010009243.1, on the reverse strand, counting down.
TTTCAGTATTTTTAAATGAGACTAAATAACATACAATGTATAAAACAGTGAGTAACCACCCCTAAGCTAGGGCTAAGGCAGGAACATGCAATACACCGCCAACTCGTTCATTTCAATCTAAACTGCAGTCCATGGATCGAAACGAAAGAGTTGGCGATGTATTGTATTGCAATTGCAACATACAATGTGTTTTACATTTAGGTTACTGGGACTTTTCGTTATAGTGACGGATTTTGTTCGAACAACAGGGGATTTTATAACGAAAGTCGACTATATTAATATTTCCTGAGAATGAAAATTTCCCTCTTTCCATGATGTAATTTCCGGTAGGGGAAATTTTGTAGTCATTACCATTTACTATCCGTCTTCTTTTTAAATATTTATTCCTTTCTATATTTCAAATTGAAAACTAAATATTTTTGCTAACATCACCAAGTTCGTTACCACATGAATTTCGGGCCAATGACAAACACACTATTCTTGCTAGCATTGTGTTTGCTAACCTTCATCTAAATAACATACATTGATTTAAATTATTTAATATACCTGCAAGTACTTAAGTAAATTAACCAGAATATTTGTCAACAGAATTGGCACAATTTGCCAAAATAATAATCGTAAAACAGAAAGCATATTTACTTGACATGAATCTTTTCCCCCTTCTCTGTAACCTGCGCATAATTGATTGTCCTCCAACGGAAATATATGACCTGCTTCACCATACATTTGAACACAATCTCCATTTGAAAGCACAGGAACGACAACCTTTTGCAAAATGTCTTTTCTGAAGTAAGAACCTAGAAATACCAATAAAATTAAAAATCAATATAAGGAATGTTGGCTCGGTACGGTGAACATTTAAGCGGGAAACTATATGATAATTTATTAATGAAAAATATCGAAATAAGAAACAATAAAAGAAGCATTGTAAACTGGTTTTTGGATGCGTAAATTATTTGCCCGTGAGTAATCAATATCGGTATGAAAGAACTTGAATTCAGCCAAAATTTTTAAAATAAGTAGCCAAAATCAGTGAGTTTCCAAAAGTAATGGAAACCACCTTTCACACGCTTTGCGGATGAATGTCTTTCCACAAGCAGGCGGTAAAATAACGGGGTATCTTTAGTTTTCTGCCAAGTCTTTAAATTTAGAGCTTTTATTAAATTTCTGGCAGTCTTTAAGACCTTACTAGATGCGTGGCCCGGCGTTGCACGGGCTACCTCTGAATAAAAAATTAACAAAACTTGACAATCACGCTATAATATGTATATAATAAATGAGTTTCATGTTCGATTGAACCTTCATTCAAATTTTTCATTATCATTGCTGTTTCATATCAAATCCGTTTTACAACAATGGATTTCATATTTAATCATTTAAGGCAAATCGCTTAAAAATTTAAGCAAAAATGTAAAGATTTTTCTTAGTTTTTTCAGAATCCCTCCTTCAGCCTTATGTGACTTAAAACTAATAAAGCGTGAAAAATTACGAATCTATCGGTACCTAGATCGACTTTCAGCTCATTGGCGTTCTGGAGAAAGAAGCAGGACATAGAAAGATACTCAGTTTTTAATATAAGTAGATATTTGGATTCACGATTTCAAACTAAATTCCTAAGCTAAACAATTGTTGCTTTTTTCCACGAATTGTCAGAGCTTTGCATATTTCAATTTAATAATTGAAAGACAGAGAAGAAAGTTTCTCACCTTCTTTGAAACTCTGTCCCCACCCGGCCACAGTGGCATTCAGGCCCGTGACGTCCTCCTGTGGGCGGGGCAAGCAAGCCGGCCACGCCTCGTGCGAGGCCCTCGCCCCCAGCCTCAGGAGGGCAATATCGTTGCTCATCTGGTGGGGCTGCTGGTAGAGCGGGTGGGCGATCAGCGTCTCCACTTTGAAGTCCTTGTGGTCAGTCCCAGAAGACAGATCGTGCTCGAGCAGACGGACTCGCAGCAGGGCCAGATGCTTCTTCCTGCGGTATCTGCAAAACAGAAACAATTATCTTTAAATTTGTTTTAAAAAACTAAAAATACGCTTTTAGCTGCACTTATAACACATCAACATGTAGTATTGTTTAGCCTTTAGTATTAACAATAGTATTAAATGTATTACTTTTATGTTCGTAAAGAACGTGAAATTATCTTTTATTCAGAGTTACATACATACATACATACAAACAAACAAACAAACAATCCCACATGTGAATCTAATAAAAGCGTATTAAAAACATTATAATTTTGTTCATAATATAATTGAGTTATAAATCAGAATATTAATTTAAAAATTTCATTATTATTAATTTGGTAATTGAAATATTTTTGAATAATTCTCGAACTTGAAAAACAAGTAGGGGGAAATGTCTCAACTTGTTTTTGCTATGCAAATTTGGAAAAACAAAAATATATTCCAGAGTAGGAAATCTAATTGAATTTGATGTGAGCCAAGTGTTTCATGAAATTATTTTCATATTTAGTTACCATACCAATAGTTTAGTACAAGTTAAACTATTTTTTTTCATAGTGTCATCACAGAGCAATAATAAGGCATTCAAACCTCAGAAAAATAGCAAGATAGCCAGGCCCATTAGAGGGTCAAGAGGGAGGCAATTGGTTCTCCCCAATTTAGAGTAATATTTGTGTTTAGTTTACAAACAAATAGTTTTGGTTGCTTTTCGACGTAATTTGCATTGAGCATATGCCCTGTGACCCCCCTCCCGCCCTTTGAAGATAGCCTACTGTTTGCTACTGAGCAATGATATTCATAAATACTAAGTAGTCGTATAGTTCGTTTCTCTAAAAATTTATATTGCCTTAGAGCAAATCTTGCATGACTCCTCTGTTAAAAACTAACTGAAAGGTAAAAGTTTGTTCTTATCACTAGTACAGCCAGCTGTCACCTTTTATGTGGGGGGGGGGGGATGTTACAATAGTATTTACATAAATACAAAATATAATGTTACTACCTGTGCAAAACTTATAAACCAAATCCAGTTACTTATTTTATTGTTGTTTACTCTCCCGTTTATTCTTCAACCATCGCATTTACAAAAACTCCTTTTACTAAAAGAGTAGGTTCAGTGATGCTCTTGAATAATAATAAGTTTAACATTTTAACTGTAATGCCTGAGATTATCTCGGGCACAGCACTGATGTTCTAAAATGTCACGCCCGAGTGTTACTCAGGGTAATTTTTTGTTGAGTGCATCATTATACCCGCATGTTTGAGGGGGGGGGGGGCAAAAGGAAATATAGGCCCACTGTTAAAATTTTCAATGTTTGGCTCTTTATTTTTTCCGAAACAGGGACGAAAATCTTGAAAAAGATTGTTTCAGTTTTCGTTACCGGTTATCCACTAACGTAGCCAGAATTACCGTCTGAAGGGAATTTGTTTAGTCAAAACAATCTTTAGGATTGCCAATAATGTTAAATGAAAGGCCTCTAAAGGGTGTACCCCCCCCCCGTGCGCCATATTTTATCCTGACTTTCTCCCTCCATGATTATTGTACTACTAAAATAATAATTCGGAGAAGTGTGGAATCATAAATCATGCTATTTTGTATAAGGCAATGAGAAGCAAAGGAAAAATTCAAGTTTTGAGGAAACACGTTAAGAGATCAGACCTTAGGTAGGCTTTCACTGGAAAAAGGTTTCTGAGTCGTGCTATAGATCAGCATTTACCAGGACTACTAGTACCATCTCTATCCCCAAAAGAGATCAGAGGTTCTCCTACCATTTACTTCCTACTCCTACCATTGACTTTACTATTCCATATTTTTAATTTTGGCACTTACGAGTACATCCCATTGCTTCTGGCTGCCTCATATGAAACTTTTTCAGGCATAAATTTTATAATTATATGTTACTGCTTATTATATTAAAAAATAATTTTAACTAGAAAGTACTTTTTTCACAAAATCTGGCTCATTGTAAGAGAGAGAAAGATAAAAGACGATCTCTTTATCTTGTGTAGTGCAGTGAAAAGTCAATTTTTGTAATAAAAGATGGATTTTAGCACAGAATTAATTTTTATTTTCCCAAATCAAAAATTTCAACTTTTAAGCGCTTTTTTCGAGCATTTGTCAGTCATAACATATCAAAGAGAAATTAAATGCTAAATGCAGGCAAATGACTAAAATTCTCTCATAATGCATAATAAATAAAAATACATCATTTTTTTCATGTTTTAAAACTATTTTACGTTACGTAGTTTGTGTAGTGCTTAACTACGTTGTTAAGAACGTGTTTGTACTTATAAGCTACGATAAACATAAGAATACTAATAATTTTGCTTATGATCGTCTTCAATACATTCGTTTTTTTTTTTTTTGAACTTACCTTTTTGAATTCTTTAAACCTTTTAGTCATTTTTTGTTGAGTGCATCATACTGTTATAATCGAATATATCTCGGGAGAAAAAAAAAATATCGGAGTAATACTTGAGCGTGACATTTTTGAGCATCAGTGCTGTGCCCGAGACAGTCTTAGGCATGACAGTTAAAAGATTAAAAAAAAATGATTAAAAATTAGTAAAAAGTTTATTGTGCAAAAGTTTATTGTGTACCTGCAAATAGCATTAACTATTGCGGTATTTTTACCTTGGCGGTTTTACCGTTTTTTTTCCATCGTTTTTTTTTTCCCACCTTTTGCAAAAACATGCCAACCCTACTTTCTGACAAGAGAGCAGTCCAGTCGCCCACTTGTCCGAATCTACCCGACTGGTGGCACAACAAATTATGATGTAATTTATACGTATACTATTTTGGAATGCTTTGTATTTACACCCCGTTTCTGGGTTGTAGAAACGTATTTGTTAATCTACTTATTTATTTACTTTTGCTCTTTCCTTAATAATTTGAGTAAAGTTTGCACCTTTTACCCACCCCCTCCTTACAACCCTACTGCAAACGAACCTGGTTCCAGACGAGTCATTTTGAATTTTTCAGAGAGGGGGGATGGTAAGGGGTAACATATTCCATTCAAATTGTATCAAAAAAACAGCAAAAACGATGCCCCTTAAGGAGAAGAGAGGGGGGGGGGTGTATAAACTTGTCTTGCCATTTGTACACCTACAAAGGCTTCTGGTCGAATTTATTCATTTCTCTTCTTAAAAACTGACCGAAAAAAAAAGAACTGAATTGGTTGTAAAAACACATTTAGTCCTCTTGAAACTATTGACCTAAGTCTTGTTAATGTTATGTTCTTTCGTAATAGATAATTCGTATGAAGATGGGAAATAGGCTGAAAAGTTCCCAACATTCAAGAAATTATAGTCGTCCACAATTTATGTCGTTCCACATTCCTTTAGATATTTATCCCAAAAATAATTGTTGAGGGATTAATTTCAGCATTTATTTTCATATTTTTTGCGTCAAATTTAAGATCAATAATCCAGCGATTACAATAGTAGTAATTTTTAAAACATTAGAAATTTTTTAGCCTTTCTAGTTATTGATCTTCTCTATTCTTACCTACATCTTGAGAATTGAAAAAAACAAGATCGAATTTCGCGAAAATAACTGAAGCTACTTTGTTTTCCAATATTAGTCCACCAATATCAGATATAAGCTACCAGTCTTTTCTTTTGACAAGATTTATAAATACAAAAAGCATCCACTTAATTTGACATTTTCGATAACTCCATCTGAAGCATCTAGGAAAGTTCCTTTGGTTAAGCTAAAGGAACAGAAGTGTAGACGATTAAAGTAGAAGTATTAGTCAAGTGTCTAGGGGCTTGCCAAATCCCAATTGTTAAAAACTTTGTCGTTCCTACCCTGTGGTTGCTGCCCCCTGAACCTTTCAAATAAATTTTCCCAGCTAGGAATGAGCCCTAATGCACCAGAAAGCGAGGATAGTCCCCCTCCCCCAAACCTTAGATCATTTAGACATAGATAAGGCAAGTAGGCGTGGTAGTTGCAAAAACGATAGGTAAAATGATATTTAACCATATTTTGCCAACATTTTTCAGAGAAACCATTGAAAATTAAAAGCAGAGTATTTGTACCATTACACGAATGTGAGGTAATGAATGAAATGTATGCGAATGCTCTTAAAGAACCTGGATCCATTAAAATTTATATAGTTGAATTGTAGTTGCGTATGATTCTATACATTGTTTTTGCGCCGACTTCAAAACTTATGTTTAAAAGTAGTTTCGAAGGTGTTCAAAGAAAAAAATATTTTTTACTTTTTAGAGCAATTTCCAACTGAAGTCGGTTCTATTTTTTTCCAAAATTATTGAGAGATCTTGTTCTTGGGAGGATGCTCAACGTAGCACCCATTTGAATGCTTCAGACACAAGCATTCAAAAAAAAGTTGCGGTGGGGGGGGGGGGGAAGAAATCTGGGGGGGGGAGGTAGTAATGCAGCAGTTTTTCAGCTTTTTTTTTGAGTGTATGTGTTTACATTTAAGTATTATTAAAGTATTGTTTTCGTGAAGTAAGTCAATTTCTCAATGACAAATCATTTTCCGATTGATCATTAATTTATTAACTCTGAAATGTGAGGGGGCAATAAGGATAGATCCTTTAGTTTTGAAAGCGAGAGAGCAGTCATCCTCTTTATCCCCCGTACGAGCCGCGTATGCTTCAAAGTCCCCCCCCCCCCCCATCACGAGATCCCCGAAAAGTGAAAGAGAAGATCTTTAAAGCCACAGTTTTAACATTTTTTTTCGGTTTCAAATTTCAAAAAATATTATAACTTTAACAAAATCCGAAATCGGTGAAAATTCATAAAAAAAAAAAAAAAAAAGGAAAAAGAAAAGAAGAGATCTCCGCCGAATTGAAAACCTCCTCCTTGTTGAAGTCAGTTAAAAATAACAAGGGACAATTTTATTGCCTTTTCTTTTATGAAATGATTAATCCCAAAAAGTAAATCGTCACTAAAAATCATAACATACTTAAAAATTATACCCAACAAGAAAAATGATGGCCTTTGATGTGTGCTGTCCTCAGGAGAAAGCGGGCAGAGTTTCAGCTGTTCCCTCCCCTCTCCCTCATTAACTCTATCCTCTCTTGACGACACTAATCGAAAGTCCAGCTAATTTTTTCCGTTTTCTTTCGCTTTTCTTCCCCATCAATAGGAAGGTTTTGACATTTTTTCCTAAATTCCCCTCCTTTTGTAGCGAGGCATGCTCATTTTGTTCTGGCGGGGGGAGAAGGGAGCGTGTGCATCATTTTCGGGCGTCGCCATTACTTTTGGGTGCTACAACTGGGTCTTGCAGTAGTAAAATTTCTCTTTTTTCGAATTGAAAGGAACTTTCTCAAGGTCGTACATTTTGTTATCAGATCCATACGAAAAACACTAAGTGATATTTTTCAGTGTGTCTGTGAAAAATTTTTTTGAAATTGTACAAATTTTCTGCACAACACATCTTTCTATATTGATAAAGGGGTTTTTTGTAGCTCCAAAACAGGTGTAAGCGATACATACTTCTTTTTTTTTTTGCAAATTCGCACTTTAAAAACATTCTTATTATGAAGACTGGATGTATCACTAATGCCATAAAAAATATTTTTCAATGTGAGAGTTTTGCATAGTTCTAAAAAATTATTTTAAACTCTACTTGTATCGTTTTCAAACAGAAAAGAAGTATTTAGTTCATCTTAAACTGATTATGTATGGTCTGTTTCTCAATTAGTTGCCAGTTTTTTTCTCACTTAGTTGGTTATATAAATTTAATTGGTATTATCATCGTTATTATCTTAGCTACGTACACCTGCATACACTCGAAGCTTGGCTTAAAATCTGGAAAATCAAAGTCAACGCAGAAAAATGTAAAGCAATCAATTTCTTCCACAATAGAATCCCCCCCCCCCCTTGATCTCACCTTCATGGGGAAAATCATACTGTGGACCAGAAATTATAAATATTTGGGTATCTCACTTGATCTTAACCTCACGTGGAATCTTCACATCCGTGAAATCCACCAAAGGTACAAAATTCGTAAAATTCAACTTAATTCATTAATAAACAGGCGCTCCTGCCTTAACATAGATAATAAATTACTGATCGACAAGTTTTATCTAAGACCATTATTGACATACGCGTGCCCCATTTGGTGCATGACTGCAGTCACCAATTTCCAAATTTTATCTTCAAGCCAGCACATAATGCTCAGGCAAATCACTAATTTCCCCTGGTTTATTCGGGACGAAGCCATAGAGAGTGAACTGCGCATTCACTCTCTCAAATTCTTCATGTTTAAGGCTACAATGGAGTATGAAAATCATTTTTTTCAATTTTGAAGATACAGTTCTGAATTTTTAATGAGTTTTAGACCCTTATGAGGGGAAGTAATGTATAAAGTTTTGTTGTAAATTTCTGAATACTTTTTGAAATACAGAGAATTTTGTATTTTTTAATCGTAAATATTTGAACCGCAAAAAACCACTCCATGCAGACCAATTTTTTTAAAAACTTGATTCTTTCAATTTTTCTAGATGCCTATTTCATATTTAAAGAAAAGTTGGGGAGCAAAATTTCATTAACCACAATATTTAGGGAAAAACGTGTCAAAAACTTGAGTTCTTGTTAAAATTTCCAATTTTTCTGAAAAATGTCAATAAAATTTGGATTTAAAGCTGATTTAAAAAAAAAGAAATGAGAATACTGAAAATTTGCTCCCCAACTTTTTTTTTATTTGTATATTTTGATCAAGCTGAAAAAAACTCAGAGTGATTAAACATATATTGAACTGCAGGGAGCATTTGGAAGATACGCATGAATTTAAATTTTACGATTCTGAGATATATGCATTTAAATGAAACATTTGGTTACAAATGTACTGACAGAATAGCTTATAACTTCGGTAAAAATAGTACGAATTGAAAATTTTTTTTTGCTATGAATTACGCACAGTTCAGAGATTAATTTTAAGAAAAAAAATGAAAAATCAAAATTTTGGTCAATTTTTCGCATTTTAAGACTCCATTGTAGCCTTAAACTTTCGCAAAAATTCTACGACAAAATCCAGTTTGTGGAAAATTCGCTCCTTAATGAGCTACCCTCTTACGATCACAGCGATCCGATACACAGGCGAAGACCAAGAGCTGTACTAAATTTTTATCCAGCACCCTTTCAGCAATAATTTTTAAATTTTTCTAGTATTTACCTTTTTACCTCTCCCTTTTAATTTAATCTGTAAAACCTAACTTATTTGATACCCAACGCTCAGTCTGAGTTGTAATACCCATGTTACCCATTTTTTCTCCATCGGCTAGAGGAACTTATGGCACCTTCCCTCTCTTGGCGCTAGGCGGCGCCACCTCTCGGCTCACCATCGCCGGCTTAACTGCTGACCAATCCTGGATCGACACTGCTTCTCTGGGCTCGTCCAATCAGCTTTTCACTTTCCTCCTTTCATTATCATTTTACCCCACATCATAGTCAGCTACCCATGACAATCATACATAGGAGATCACAGGCTGAATGCCTAAGCGCTCCAAAATCAATCCATTGTCATTGTCATCTTAGCAACGTAAATTATTACATCCTGAATGCAAATTTTGTAAGGGAAACAGTATAGATCACTTCAGAGACATCGTATTTGTATGCTTGAATAAAAGAAAATGAATTGCTTGTAAAATGGGCAACAGTTTGAACTTATCGCCTCTACAGCCCTGCCCACATAGCCCTTTGCTAAGGCAAGAGCATGAAATACACTGCCAACTCGTTCATTTTGATCCATGGACTGCAGTTTCGGGCTTATCTTTGCTCTATCAGAGGATTTTTGCCTCCAACTCGTTCACTATCGTATTCCATGCTGATGAGGGCATTATAAGCCCGCAACTGCAGTCCATGAATCGAAATGAACGAGTTGGCCGTGTATTGCATGTTCCTTTTGGATATCTGTTAAATGAGAGGCCTGGTTTCGGGCCCGACATTTCGAGTTTCACTCGGGGGGACTGGGGTATATACTCAATGTAAACAGCACCAAAGAACAGTAAAACCCACGTCCACTTGTATGTATTCATAAAGCCAGCTGGGGAGGGGGCATTGACCCCCACTGCTTCCTAAAGTGACGGGCCTGCCTGTTTCTAAGCTATCATTTAATTTATTTCTGTATTCTAATGGCTTCTAAAACTGTACAACTGGTAAATATGACAAAGGAATTAAAGACAAACCTAATTAATGCTTCAAATTTTTGACTTGCGCCACCTTCATTTTAACCCGTCCAATTATACTCCTCAGCAGGATCGTCATTTAAAATTTTCCTATTGCTACTGGTAGGGATGCACCGATAAGCAAATTGGGCGATTACCAATTGCCGATTAATGATAAAGATGATTGTTTTTAATACTACCAATTTCACCATCACTTTTTTTTCTGTCTTTCTCAATTTCGATTTTAGAAATAGTAACTTATTTCTGAGAAAAGATTTTTTTTTCAGTTTTAAGAAACAAATTTCAAAACTTTATCCAATTGTTTAGAACCAATTTTTATATTATTTTCAATAATATTACATTAACACATTGTTAATTACGTTAACGAGACATGAAAGTTCAAACCAAGAAATTAGGCGGAGTCTGTGATGAGCACTCTATTTTAGGAGTGTTTCTAATTGAAATTTTTCAATTATTAGTGGCAATTTAATTCAAGACTTTTGTTCTTTGAAAACATTAGGGGTCATCTAAAAGCACTATGCTAAGGAGAAAAGTATCGACGCATGAAAAATGTTGCAACATTTTTTACTTGTTTATTTATTCAAAATAAGAAAATTAATTCATTAAAAACTTTATATCAATTGTGAGGATTATTGTTACTGTTAATGAAATTGTTCATCATAGTTTCTGAGTGAATGTATACTTTAAAAAATTATATTTAAAAATATATTTTTTGCAGATTAATCGGTACAATTTTGCCGATTATTAACAATCGGCAAAGTGGCCGATTAATCGGTATTGCCGATTAATCGGTGCATCCCTAGCTACTGTGTGATAATGTCATATCAGAGGTGGGGAGCATGCGGTCCCCAAGAGCTTCTTGTGCTACCTTTATGAAAGCTGATTCTTCCACTAACACTGTTCGACAAAAAAAAACCTTGATAATGCTTCTGGTATTTTGAAGGCTGATTCTTATGTAAAATGACCCCCTGAATCCGAATATGACCCCCGTTTTCCCCCATCACGTCCCAATTTTTTTAAAAACGCCCCCCTTTTTTTTTCATTTTTCCTTAGTTTCAGGGCTATAATATTTTTTTTGGAGGGGAAAGGAGCCTTATATTCACCAATAAATTTTTTTTGGATGTCAAGAGAGACTCAAAGTTTAAAATCATGAGCACCGAGAAAAAATCGGGGAACTTGGGGGGGGGGGGGCGTGGCCCCCCAAAATATTTGAAAAATCACCAAAAACGATCTTTTTATTCTAGTTTCTTTAAAAAGACCTTTAAAACATTTTTTTCGGTGCAGAACCAGAGTATAGGATCCGCTCCTATGGCTCCTGGGTCAGAAAAAATTTTCACGCTGTAAAATTTAAAAAAAAAAATAAAATAATGCTTTAAAAATCGCACTTTGCACTCGAGTTTTAAAGCAGGTCTTCAGCCAAAAAAAAAAAACAAAATTGTGGCTGATTCTTATGTCAAATGACTCCCTATTTCCAAATATGACCTCAGTTTCCCCCCTCCACCCCCTCTTTCTAGAGAGTTCCCCCCCCCCCCAATTCAGAGTCATTTTACTAATTCGGAGGGGAAAAGTACATTACGTAACCCGTTAACATAATTCTAAAAGGCAAGAGGTTCAAAGTTCAAAATCATGTACAGTCATAGAAAAAAAAAACGAAACACTCTGAATTATTCGGCTGCTATACTTGCTAAGAACAAAAGAAAGGTGTCTTCTGACATGGATTAAAGTCTTCTTTAAAACTATGTGAGTAAAATTTTGATAAGGGGCTATATACAAAGTGAAATGAACTCAAAGTCTGAATTTTCAAATGGGAACCCCTACATTTGGTTACATAATTAGGTGCGGACGGCCAAAAGTACGCTGGGTACCAAGCGACATCACTTTAGGACCAGTAGAACAAAAGTTATGACCGGTCAAAGATTTAGGGACCACCACCACATTTAAAAGGCTACTTTCAAGGTCGAAATTTACAAAGAGTAGACAAATCATATTTTTTCGATTAAATTACCTAAAGCTACTCGCAATAATGCGTTTGCTTTTCGTAATTTCTTAAAAATTCTAGGGTTTTGTTAAAGTTATAATATTTTTTTGAAATTTGGAAGAGAAAACCCTACTGTGTAGAGTTCAAGGGAAAAACGCAGCATTCTATCTTTTTGATTAAACAAAGATGGATGCATATTTTTAGCTACGCACTAACCGTTGCAGCAAATACCTTTTAGAGAGAGGTTACAACTTAAAAGTAACCTCTTGTATTTATATAAACTACTGTATTAGGATTGGCAAAAATGTTAAAACCGTGGCTCAGAATTTAAAAAAACGGCTAATCTTTACAAATTATTCCAAATAACCTTCCGAGACACCACAGTTTTCCATGAAAATCAAGTGTACACGTAAAAAGTTTTCTGAATTGCTACATGTTGCATAAATGCAGACTTCTGACTAATGGACAAAAAATATGATTGTCTACCAGTTTTAAAATATTTTCAGCAGTTTTATTTAAGCTTCGCTTTCAACATATTATACCTGTTGAAAACTAAATACTATATAAAAACGCTGTGCATGTTCTGCAACTGGTGGATAAGCATATTCCTCTTTCTTTGCATAGAAATTCCCTGCTATTGTTTCAGTTTGCACAGTTGTAATTGGTCCCTAAAAATGGTTCTTTTAGCATATCTCAAAAACTACTGGATATTTTGAGCTCCCATTTTGGATTCTCCTTTGAAACCCCTTCTAGATTGTTTCTCCATCAAAATATTATATGGTTCCAGATCATCATTTTTTCAAATATTAATTTCAAAATTCATAAAAAATTCAAAATTTTATCTGAGAGGAAGCCAATGACGTTTTTATTGTTGGGTTGGTTCATACTTTGATATAAAAAAACAAACTTTGCCGTACCTATCGTGGTTTAGGTATTATATGCCCAAGTATCAAAAATATTTTTAACATTATGGGACGGTTTTTTCTCAGTTCAATTGTGAAGCAACGGCTGGAGCAAATTTAAAACGACTTGGTATACAAAGTTAAATGATGTTGCTGATCACAAATATGCGATAAAAAAGGGGGGTCTTCATAGAAAATTTTAAAGTTGATGCCGATTTTCATATGAAGACGACCCCTTAACAACAATTTACCAATAGAAATTTATAGAACACATTATTCCTGAAAAAATAACATATTACACGTGTCTCTAGTGTTAATAGTCTTCGAATACGAGCGAGTGTTTCGTTTTTTTTTTCTATGACTGTACATGTGTACCAAAAATATAAACTATGGCGGTGTACCCCCCCCCCCCAAAAAAAAATCTTCTTTTCTTGTTTTTCTAAAAGACGTTTTAAACTTTTTTTTTTTTTTTGTGAAAAATCAGAGTATTGAATTTTCTTTTCTTTTTTTTGGGGGGGGGAGGGGGGAGGTATACCGCCCTAGTTTATATTTTTGGTACACATGTACATGATTTTGAACTTTGAACCTCTGTTGCCTTTTAGAATTATGTTAACGGGTTACGTAATGTACTTTTCCCCTCCGAACTAGTAAAATGACTCTGCATTGGGGGGGGGGGACTCTCTGGAAAGAGGGGGTGGAGGAGGGAAACTGAGGTCATATTTGGAAATAGGGGGTCATTTGACATAAGAATCAGCCACAATTTTGTTTTTTTTTTTTTTTTTGGCTGAAGACCTGCTTTAAAACTCGAGTGCAAAGTGCGATTTTTAAAGCATTATTTTATTTTTTTTTTTAAATTTTACAGCGTGAAAATTTTTTCTGACCCAGGAGCCATAGGAGCGGATCCTATACTCTGGTTCTGCACCGAAAAAAATGTTTTAAAGGTCTTTTTAAAGAAACTAGAATAAAAAGATCGTTTTTGGTGATTTTTCAAATATTTTGGGGGCCACGCCCCCCCCCCCCCCCCCCCCAAGTTCCCCGATTTTTTCTCGGTGCTCATGATTTTAAACTTTGAGTCTCTCTTGACATCCAAAAAAATTTATTGGTGAATATAAGGCTCCTTTCCCCTCCAAAAAAAATATTATAGCCCTGAAACTAAGGAAAAATGAAAAAAAAAGGGGGGCGTTTAAAAAAAAATTGGGACGTGATGGGGGAAAACGGGGGTCATATTCGGATTCAGGGGGTCGTTTTACATAAGAATCAGCCTTCAAAATACCAGAAGCATTTTCATGGTTTTTTTTTGTCGAACAGTGTAATTAGTAAACGCCACTTTCAGGTTTAGGGAATAGTATTTCTCTCATTTATGATTTAAATGACTGCGAATTTTGCACCTTGGGAACCATAAACTCAAAAAAAAAAAAAAAGTAAAAGAAAAACATTAAAAAAAAAAAAAAAAAAAAATACATGGGAAATTAAATTTCAATTGTGTTTTTCAGCGGTTTTCACAAGGAAATGAGTTTTGGGTATTACTTGGAACGCTAGTAAGGCCAACTTTGAAAAAACGCCAAAAAGTACGATCAATATTTTTAAAAGTAAAACAGAAATATAAGCAAATACAGCACTAAACTTTCATCCCATGTCAATTTTTTTACCTGCAATTGCTGATCATTAATTTTTTTTGAAGCTTAGAATTACATTTTTGGTCTTAAGTTTGTTACAATCTCATTACAGGGAGTTAAAAAAAAATTCTGTGCATTATAGTATGGATTTCGAAGACATAAATATTTATATTTAATAGCTTTCTTTTGAAATAGTGTTTTAATGTATAGTTTTTTTTATAAAAATATTTAAAGGAAAAATATTACCATTGCATAAAGGCAAACATATTTTTTATTTCAACTTCTTACGTGAAATAATGAGTAAATGTTTTGATAGGCAGTTTTTCTATTATTTCTGTAACTGCATGAATTGATTAATCTACAAAAATGGTAAGAATGATGTAAAACTTGAATTTATATAAAGCAATAAGCAACCGCCCTTAAGCCAGGGCTAAGGCAGAAACTATAACTTTGCTCTGTAAGAGACTTCCTATTCCATGCTGATGAGTGCCTAATAAGCACGAAACTACAATCCATGGATGGAATAAACGAGCTGGTGGTGTATTGCTTGAATTTATATGTTCTCGTCAACTTATGCGGCCTCCACTGTCTCTGCATAATTTAAATGCGGTCTCCAGAGGTATAAATTGTCCTTATCTCTTGTCCAGTGAAGAATTCCCTGATTTCAAAATTAAATATATCTCGAAAATAAATGACGAATTTGGAATGAAACAAACGGTGCGTTTATTGTGATATCCATAAACATTATATACAGAATTAGAAAAATTGGTTACAAAAAGTTCCAACAGATGGCGCTGGAATGCAATATGAGTACCTATAAATAGTGTTTGAAACCCACTTGTTAATTACATTTATTGATTCGGACTCTGGACCCCATGGGAAGTAGACGTAAAGACTTGCCTCTGTCAGTCGACGGCAGAAAGGCCCATTGTACCCGGAAACCCGACTACCCCAGTTTCACCGAAGATGAAGTCAAAAGACTCAGGAGCTCGACGCCTGCATCGTCATTGAATACATCGTTTGCCAGTTCAACCCGGGAGTCCCCCACGAGAACGGAATGTACTAGTATTGAGGACATTTTCAAGCAATACAATTTCACATGTTCCTTAACCCATGCATCCATTAACACCTGCAGGGAATTAAGCACTCTACGGAAAATACAAATAACCTTAGATCATCTGGCTTCTAACATACGAAGGCTGATAAACACATACGAAGTAAATGACGACGACTTAATCGCCTATGCTGACTTTCTTGGAGTTATTCAAGCGGCCTGGAACAAGCAAGCTAAGCTGACCAAAGAACAAGAAAAGAAATGGGAAGAAAGACTTCAAATCATGGAGACAGTCTTAAAGGATAAGGAAGACGAAGCAATGGACGACCAACCTGAAAAGAGCGAGAAATCCATACAAGTCAACAGGCCATCCTACGCTGCCGTCGTTAGCAAGCGCAAGCCCTCATGCCCGTTCATCAACATTGCGAATGTGACGAAACCATCTACTATTATTAAGGAAATCTCGGACCTTGCTGAGAAGGAAATCGAAGTCAACGTCAGAGGAAAAGAAATCAAGATACAGCCTGGCAGTCAGGACGACTTTGAAAAAATCAAGACCTTTGCTGAAAAGAATGAAGTCGAGTACTGGACGAGGAGACCCGCCGAACAAATCCCATTCAAAAAAGTAATACGCGGCCTACCAGTAGACTACCCCATCAATGAAATTGAAGAGGAATTGCTTGAAAATGGACACAAGATTGACAAGATTGTTCAATTTACGAAAAAAGACATGACCCCCATCCCTATCTTCTTGGTGATAGCACCCCAGACAGAAGAAAACCATGGACTCACACAGAGAAGAACAATAGGACATTTCCGTATCAGATGGGAGAAACTGAAGAAAAGGGAAAATGACATCACCCAATGCTTTAACTGCCAAGGTTTTTCCCACTCGGCACATCTATGCAAAAAGAAGACGGTATGCCGCTACTGTACTGAATCTCATGACTCTCGGAGCTGCCCGGACAAGACTGCAAGAAAATGTGTCAACTGCGAGGGGAACCACTCCGCATCTGATTGGAACTGCCCCAGACGTCCGAAAATCCGGAATACCGTAAGGAAGCCCTCCACCATTCCTGCCACCAGAAGCAAGCCCCCGGCTCCTGCTCATGGTTCTCCTGCTCAGATGAAATCCCTCATTGACGTCATGATCGAGAACCTTCAGGTCCTCGCTCGCACCATCTCTACTGCTTAGCCCTGCCTATTCTTGGCGACGGCTCTTTCGACTCCCCTCCTCTCCTTCCCCCCTTTTCCATTCCTTTCCAGATGCTACGCTCTCGAGTAGAATTCTGAGCCGCATTTTCCCTCCCCCTTCCCCATTCAGATCCTCTTCGGAGTTCTCATGGCATCTCCAACGCCACTTCTCCCCCTTCAGTTAAGAGGTAAGGGCTCCGCACCGGCTTGATAACCATTTACTACCTGTACCTGTACCTTGTTAATTAACAAGTGCACTACACTTACGCCACCGGAGGGAAAAACATCCCCTCCGACGCCATGTACATTTGCTCCCCAAACTTTCCTGTTCGCGGGAATCGAAATGATGACCCCCCCCCCTAGGTCTGGGGCTCCTGTTCTCTCTCAGGTCGCCCCCTTTCGCTTTCCACTCACTACTTGTACATTTTGTATAGCTCCCTCCTTGTAAATTTGTAAATACCATTTCTTAGCTCCTCATGTTGTCCTGTAAATATGTAAATAGTTCGTGGCCCTGAAAAGATTCCTTTTTTTTTCTCACCCCTCACTTTGTTTTCTTTTGGCTTTGGTTCCCTCCACCTCATGCTCTAAAAAGTTATAATGCATTCCACCATCAATGCTCCTTCAGTTCCGTGTAAAGGTGCTTCGCACCGGCACGATAACAATTTCATATCTGTATCTGTATCTGAGCTATCATTTCTGGCTTTGAAACGTGAAAGGAGGTTTGAACAAACTGTACTGTTGAACAACAAAAAAGTTTTTCGCAGGTTAGACCACAGTCCTACGCATACTGTCATTAGCAGTGTCTTCCTTGCTGACGTAGAACTGTGCGAAAAACTATACTTTTTGTTCAACTATAATTTTTTTAACTTCCTCTCCCATTTCAAAGCTAGAAATAATTACTTCAGTCCTCAAAACACTAGTTTTTGGTAAAGTGATAGGAGAAAAAAAAAATTCACGAAGCACTCAAAACTACTTAGTTGCTATACTTGCCACGAAAAAAAGAAAGGTGTCATCTGACATGGATTCAAGTCTTCTTTAAAAGTACGTAATTAAAATTTTGATAAGGAGGCTAAAACAAAGCGAAATGAGCACAAAGTCTGAATTTTCATATGGGAACTGCTACTTTTGTCTACATAATTAAATGTGAAATCCAAAAAACATCCTGAATACCAAGCGGCATTAGGTTGCGACCAGTAAGGCCCCTAAAGAGAGGCTCCAGTTTTAGGGACTCTAACGACCAGTAGAACCAAGGCTTCACTAGATAGCGTTTTATACAGCGTGTTTCATTTGATCAAAATCCTTGGGATAAAAACGGTGGTAATTGTCCAGCGACATCTATCAAATTTTATGGTAACTAACATTATATACAAATCAGATAGTAAAAGACAAAATTAAAAGTTAATTTGTTGGCGACAATTTTACAATTTGGCATTCAATTCTATTTTAGTGTATTTTAGCGTTATTTAATAGCTTGTTTTATTTGCTGGTTTATTCTGCATTTTAACGGCTTATTTTAATTAGTTAGCGAATTATTTTTCATTTTAATTGATTCTAATTATTAATTAAAAATGGAACGACACTGGCACCGCAGAGCTATAAATGGCGAATCTATCCTCTAAGCGAGCATATAGTACCAACGGGTTGCCATAGAACTTCTTCAAATTCAGCCCACAGTTCGCCATGATACAGTTGGTCGTCGCAATATTGTAGTTTTGTTTATCTTTTTCGTACTTGTATTGCTCTTTAGTAACAAGCTCATTTCGTTGTTACTCAAAAAATTAATATGTTTTGTTGTCAATCGTCTTTCCGTTGAACACCATCGCTTCATTACAGAACATTTCATTCTGGGGCATCAAAAAGAAATGTCTCGACGAATAGATTTGTCATTTATCGCTCTGATGCGTCGACGCTATCAAAATGAACATCTGAGCTTTTGCGTAGCAATTAAGATCGGGTGAGCAACAATAATGAAACGAAATAGTACAAAGAGCAACATTATTTCATTGCTACAGTTTTTATTTATCGTCTGCGAATAAAAACGTATGTTTTATTAATGCAGAGATGTCAAAATTGAACGTCATTGCTATATGTTGCTAATTCGAAGAAAGTAAACAGATGAATGAATGTCGTATGACTGAATCATGAGTTGTGACAAACTTTACCTGAAAAGGGAATTTATTTCCCCTGAAAAGCAGTACTAATAAGGCCTTCGGCATCAATTCACTCTGTACTCCACTTCAGTTAACTATATCAATATTTTTTAACCCTTAAAGATAGGATAAACATCACTTTTTACAGCAGGAACAATATGCTAATAAATGTAAACATACATTTGGGTGGTGATTGTTCAGCGCTTTCTAGCGGGCAAATCTTCACCATTGATGTTTTGAGTACAGCCTGTATAAAACGCTATCTAGTGAAGCCTTGGTAGAACCAAGGATATGAGCGAAGAACGGTTTAGGGACCACCACCACATATAAAATACTACTTTCAGGGTCAAAGTTTACCGACCAACACAAGAGTAAACGAATTTCCTCCAAAAAATTGACTAAAGCTGTTCGCTATAATACGTTAGCAAAAAAGTTGGAAGTAAAAATTTTCGGATTGTTTTCAAAGTAATAATTTTTTTACAATTAGCAAAAATAATCATATAGTTGGAGTTCAAGGGAAAAAAAAGTAACATTCTATCTACCATTCTGATTAAAACTAAGATGAATGCATACTTTTCTGCATGCACGAACTCAGGCTGAACATACCTTCTTGAGTGTTACGTTTTAAATGTCTTTGAATTTATATTAACTACTGTATTAGGATTGGTAATAATGTTGAAAATGAGGACCAATATTTTCTTTAAAAAAAGCCGAATCGTCACAGATTATCTCCGCGTAACCTCATGAGATGTCACTTGTTTCCATCATTTTTCTGTGAGAATCAAGTTTCTTCTTAAGAAACTTTCTGAATTGCTGCATGTTGCATAAAAGCAGACTGCCTTCGACTGAAAAAAAAATTTATTGACTTCCAGTTTTAAAATATACTCAGAAATTTTATTATGTTTTTTGCTTTTGCTTTAAAATTACTGTTGAAAACAAAATAGATTGTAGAAACGAAAAGCCTATTCATCAACTGACAGTTAAAAATAATCCTCTTTCTCTTCATAGAATTTCACTTCTGTATCAGTTTGCGCAATTGCATATGGTCCCTAAAATGGACGAAAAATGGATATTTCAGCACATCTTAAACACTAGGTGTTTTGAGCTCAAATTTTACTCTTTTAAAATAATGTCTAGACTCTAAATATTTATTTTAAAATTCCTAAAACATTCAAAATTTCATCTGAGCGATAGTAATGGGGATTTTTATTGCCGGGTTGGTTGATAGTTTGACATAAAAACACAATCTTTATAGTACCGAACGTGGTTTTGGTATTAAATGCACAAGTATCAAAAATCTTTTTAACATTACGGGATGCTTTTTTCTCAGTTCAATTGTGAAACAACGGCTGGAGCAAATTTAAAGCGATTTGGCATACAAAGTTAAATGATGATGCTGATCATAAATATGTGGAAAAACAGGGGGGAGGAGGATGTCAAAAAATTTTTTTTAAGGTTGACACCCCCTTTTATATACAGGGTGGTTATAAATTAACAGGAGGTGTTTGGAGCCCTCTAGCTCGCGAACTACTGGGCGAAACATTGCCAAATTTCATGAGCGGGCATATTAGACCATGGGATTTTGATTTCATGAATAAAAAAAATTAGTTTGAAAAATCACCACCAGGGGGAAATTTGGCGCTGTAAAAGTGTATTATTCTGATTATCGAAGAATTAATTGCTACTGACAAAATATGCATCCATTTTATTTGCAAAAATTACTTTTTTTGTCATAAATGTGGTTCGATATGATCGCCATTGTAAAGTTGTAAGAACTGCATACGATGCACAACATTTTCTACGGCAGCTCGTAACATATCAGAATGGATTTCTTGATAAGAATGCTCCCGGTCCGTCATTTTACATATGATCGCTAAACGCAACGCGTTTATGCAAATTATTGCATTCTATTTGGTTAAATGGACCGCTATTTTGTTCGTGGTGATTTTTTTTTAATAGAAAATTCTACGGCGATCATATTAAACCTCATTTGCAAAGCACAATCATTTTTGCTCGGCGAAATTGATTTATACAGCATCTTTTCAAGTTTAATTCGCGATATTCAGTGTTGCACACTTTTACAGCGCCAAATTCCCCCCTGGTGGTGATTTTTCAAACTAATATTTTTTATTCCAGAAATCAAAATCCCATGGTCTAATATGCCCGCTCACGAAATTTGGTAATGTTTCGCCCAGTAGTTCGCGAGCTAGAGGGCTCCAAACACCTCCTGTTAATTTATAACCACCCTGTATGTAGATGACCCCTTAACATTTTACCAACATAAATTATTAGAGCACATTATTCCTGAAAAAAAAAAACCACCGAACACTTGACGCACGTTTCATTGTCTTCGAATGCGAGCGTTTCTTTTTTTAAATGACTGTACTGTACAGTGTACACCACGGAGTGGAAAGAAGGAGAGAAATGTTAATCGACGGCATCTAGCTACTTGCCAAATTTGACTTATATGCGACTGTATGTGACATTTTCTTTGCATTGTACGATATAATTTTTTGCTGAGAATCAGTTCTCTAAATTTTTGATAAATTAAGCATGAGGAAAAAAAATAATTATGTCAGGATTTAATTTTGTTATTAATAAAATATATTTAGTAGACAAAATAATTATTAGTTTAAATATATTTATTAAGTATATTTAGTTCGTAATGATAATCGATGGTTTGAGCAAAATTCCAATTAAAAAAAATATATTCTTGCCAACAGCAGTCTTTAAAAAATGACAGATTCTGTCAGATTTGGCAAGTTGGTAAGTGCATTCGATTAAAGCTATTTCTCAAAGAATACGGCACCTATTTTCGTGGGATAAAAATCATATTTAATTCATAATGTCAATCGAAGATTTACACCAAAATCCAGTTGAAAAAAAAAATATTTTCTTTCCCATAGCAGCATTTAAAAAGATGACAGATTCAGTATCATTTACGTTGATTCCCGTAGGAGATAGGGAGGGTTTGCTAAGTAGTGTCCTCTGGTGGCGGTGAGAATTCGTTGCCACTTTTAAACAGCAGAGATTTAGCTCCTCCTCTTTAATCTCCTTGGTTGAAGCACTAAAGGCTCGTTTTCCACATCCTTTGATAATTATTTGAATGATATGTTTTTTGCATGCTCCGGCCAAGCCTATCATTTCGAATTTTTCTAATGTAAGGGGGGAGGGGATTCATTTTTATATTCTCTGAGTGTACAGTCATAGAAAAAAAAACGAAACACTCGCTCGTATTCAAAGTCTATTAACACTAGAGACACGTGTAATATGTTATTTTTTCAGGAATAATGTGCTCTATAAGTTTCTATTGGTAAATTGTGGTTAAGGGTCGTCATCATATAAAAATCGGCATCAACTTTAAAATGTTCTATGAAAAACCCCCTTTTTTATCGCATATTTGTGATCAGTAATATCATTAAACTTTGTGTACCAAATCCTTTTGAATTTGCTTCAGCCATTGCTTTACAATTGAACGGAGAAAAAGCCGTCCCGTAATGTTAAAAATATTTTTGATATTTGGGCATATAATACCTAAACCACGATAGGTACGGCAAAGTTTGTTTTTTTATATCAAAGTATGAACCAACCCAACAATAAAAACGTCATTGACTTCCTCTCAGATAAAATTTTGAATTTTTTATGAATTATGAAATTAATATTTGAAAAAATGATGATCTGGAACCATATAATATTTAGATGGAGAAACAATCTAGAAGGGCTCTAAAAGAAGAATCCAAAACGGGAGCTCAAAATATCCAGTAGTTTTTGAGATATGCTAAAAGAACCAGTTTTAGGGACCATATACAACAGTGCAAACTGAAACAATAGCAGAGAATTTCTATGCATGGAAAGAGGAATATGCTTATCCACCAGTTGCAGAACATGCTCAGCGTTTTTATATAGTATTTAGTTTTCAACAGTTATAATATGTTGAAAGCGAAACGGTTGATAAACTTCTGAGTATATTTTTAAACTGGTAGACAATCCAATTTTTTTGTCCATTAGTGAGAAGTCTGCATTCATGTAACATGTGGCAATTCCGAAAACTTTTAACGTGGACACTAGATTTTCATAGAAAACTGTGGTATCTCGGAAGGTTTTTTGGAATAATTTGTAACGATTAGACGCTTTTTTAAATTCTGAGCCACGGTTTTAACATTTTTGCTAATCCTAATACAGTAGTTTATATCAATACAAGAGGTTACTTTTAAGTTGTAACCTCTCTCCAGAAGGTTTGTGCTGCATGGGTTAGTGCGTAGCTAAAAGTATGCATCTATCTTTGTTTAATTAAAAAGATAGAATGTTGCGTTTTTCCCTTGAACTCTACAGAGTAGGGTTTTCTCTTCCAAATTTCAAAAAATATTATAACTTTAACAAAACCCGAGAATTTTAAACTAATTACGTTAAGCAAACGTATTATTGCGAGAACTTTAGGTAATTAAAGCGAAAAAATATGATTTGTCTACTCTTTGTAAATTTCGACCTTGAAAGTAGCATTTTAAATATGGTGGTGGTCCCTAAATCTTTGGTCGGTCATAACTTTTGTTCTACTGGTCCTAAAGTGATGCCGCTTGGTACCCAGCATACTTTTGGCCCTCCGTACCGAATTATGTAACCAAATGTAGGGGTTCCTATTTGAAAATTCAGACTTTGAGTTCATTTCACTTTGTATATAGCCCTTATCAAAATTTTACTCACATAGTTTTAAAGAAGACTTTAATCCATGTCAGAAGACACCTTTCTTTTGTTCTTGGCAAGTATAGCAGCCGAATAATTCAGAGTGTTACGTTTTTTTTTCTATGACTGTACATCAAATACGATAATAGGATTGATAATATTTTTGAAAGACGTATTAAGATCTGAACATAAGATTTTTTTTTTCATCCCCCCCCCCCATCCGCTGGAACCTGCCCCCGGTTTTGGGAATTTAGTAAGTGTACATTACCCCAGTTAACTGTATCAGTATGTTCCTCTACTTTGACAACCAGTTGTTTAACGTTTTAATAGGATATAATCTAAATAACATTCATCCGTCGTTATAAGTCCACAGTTCAACAAATCTCGATCGACTGCCACTCCTACCGCGTAGAGTGGCGGAATTAAGTTAAGAGGACCCATCAGACAGATTCCCAGGTTTCGACTTCCTATGTTATCCTACGGGCCAAAAATTCTTCGTATTTTCGCGATATCTTAACGGCAAATTAAGATTTTCAAATCTTTTTTTTTCGGACTTAATCTATGACGACAAATGCACGTTTTGATCTTGGCTGTGTTTCTTTAACATAATTCAATTTTTTTTTTAAATGAACTTAAAAGTTCAACGGACGAAAAGTGAATTTTTAGACGAACCGTATGGAATATTCGAATTTTTTAAAAGATGAAATCATAGCGCTCGATCTTAGCTATCCAAAGAGTGAAACATATTTTCGGTAGCTTTATTAGAACAATAGAAATCTGTACAAAACTGAGCCTATTCCACATCACAAGTTAAAAATTTCCACCCCCCTTATCGGAGGCACGAGCAGGCTCCCCGCTGAGTGATGCATGGCTTCTTTTCAGGGGTTCGCGGGGGGGGGGGAGTCATTCGGTCACTTACGGGTGTAATCGGATACCCTCGGAAGAGCAAGTGTCCAAAAAGAGGTTGTCTTGCCTGAATTCTCTTGAAACGTGCACAAAGTGTTTTTGCTCTCCCTTGGGAATAGGTGACGAAGACTTCTGTAGTTGTTTTGATGTTTATGCTTTTTGGATAAACAGTAATTTTGTATGGTTTTTCTTTAACTATGCATATTAGTATCAAACTTTAGTTTTTGAAAGATTTTAATCATGACGAAAGTGATTAGAAGACAAACTAAAAGCCGCTTTCTGCTCGTCGCAAGAAACGGAAATCGAAGGCAATGCATAGTAAAACGAAATAAATTGAAATCGATGATGATGCTCCTTTTTTAATATTTTTTGATAAGTTATACTACGATTTACAAAGTTAAAACATTACTCTTTTGTTTCCTGATTTAACAACAAAAGAGCTGTAGCCCAGAATCCTGCAATGAATTCAGACTATAGTATATTCGTAAAAATTTAGTTTAGAATTCTGCTGAAGAAAATAAAGTAATAAATTGATGTCTTGCCTCCTAGGGGGTTAGAACTCAGAACTAGGGATGCACCGATTAATCAGTCATAATCGGCCACTTGGCCGATTATTAATAATCTGCAAAATCTTGGCGATTAGTCGGTGGGAAAATATTTTTTTCAAGAAATTTTTTTAAAAGTATAACTTCTTCAAGAAACCATATGATGAATAATTTTATTAACAGGAAAAATTGTGGTTCCCTATAGTCTTAGAAACTCCTTTTAATGCGTAAATAGTCGGCATTTAGTCAATGAAAAAAAAAAACATGAAACTGAAAAGAAGTATGAGCTTTGATTAAATAGCTTTGATTAAACTAGCATACAAATGAATACCAAAGAGTAATAAGGATTAGTTTTTAGTGTCAATCGTTTTAAAATTTTCGATGCGTTGATAGTTTCTTTCTTTTTTTTTACATAGTTTATTTTATCTAGCATTTACTTGAGAAAAATAGGTGAAGTTTCGTAATGGAAACATCACCTCATTTCTAAAGTACATTTACAGTAAAAAGAATAAAATAAAAATACTTTTGAAAAAAAATTGAACCGACTTCCGAAGTTCAGTCGGCAATTGCTCTAAAAAGTAAAAAATATTTTTTTTTTCTTTGAACACCATCGACACTACATTTAAACATAAGTTTTGAAGTTGGTCCAAAAACAATAAGTAAAATGATTCATAAATATTTTGCCAACATTTTTCAGAGAAACCATTGGAAATTAAGAGCAGAATATTTGTACCATTACATAAATATGTGGCTGTCAATGCAATGCATACGAATGTGATTAAAGAACCTGGAACTGGATCCATTAAAATTTACATTTATAGTTGAATTGTAGTTTCGTATTCTATTTAGTGTTTTTGTGCCGACTTCAAAACTTATGTTTAAAAGTACTCTCGATGGTGTTCAAATAATAAAATTATTTTTTACTTTTTAGAGCAGTTGAGGACTGAAGTTCTGAAGTCGGTTCATTTTTTTTTTAAATATTTTTTTACCTATGATTATAATCTAGTTATTGCCCACAATACTGTGCACGTTATTGCGCACCACATGTAATGTAGTGTGGTAAATAAGTAATTCTTCGCCGTGAGTTTTATAATTATGTATGGGCAAATTTGTGTTCCATACTGATTGCTCTTTTTGTTTTTAATTTAATAAAAAACTATTTTGGGAATATTTTTATGCGTTTTTTGTTCTATAATTCTGATTATCAACAATGTCAATAATTAATTATTATTCATTTAAAAAAAAGGATATCACATTGAAATGTCATCCACATGTCCTGTTCCGCAGGTGTAATTTTCACAATCTATGGAATCTAGATTTAAAAAAAATAATTAATTTTTTTCTCAAGAGTTTTTTATTTTTGAATGTGTATGTGTGCAAGATGTACAGTCATAGAAAAAAAAAACGAAACACTCTGAATTATTCGGCTGCTATACTTGCCAGGAACAAAAGAAAGGTGTCTTCTGACATAGATTAAAGTCTTCTTTAAAACTATGTGAGTAAAATTTTGATAAGGGGCTATATACAAAGTGAAATGAACTCAAAGTCTTAATTTTCAAATGGGAACCCCTACATTTGGTTACATAATTAGGTGCGGAGGGCCAAAAGAGCGCTGGGTACCAAGCGGCATCACTTCAGGACCAGTAGAACAAAAGTTATGACCGACCAAAGATTTAGGGACCACCACCACATTAAAAATGCTACTTTCAAGGTCGAAATTTACAAAGAGTAGACAAATCATATTTTTTCGATTAAATTACCTAAAGCTACTCGCAATAATACATTTGCTTTTCGTAATTAATTAAAAATTCTCGGGTTTTGTTAAAGTTATAATATTTTTTTGAAATTTGGAAGAGAAAACCCTACTGTGTAGAGTTCAAGGGAAAAACGTAACATTCTATCTTTTTGATTAAACAAAGATTGATGCATATTTTTAGCTACGCACTAACCGTTGCAGCACACACCTTTTGGAGAGAAGTTACAACTTAAAAGTAACATCTTGTATTTATATAAACTACTGTATTAGGATTGGCAAAAATGTTAAAACCGTGGCTCAGAATTTAAAAAAACGTCTAATCTTCACAAATTATTCCAAATAACCTTCCGAGACACCACAGTTTTCCATGAAAATCAAGTGTCCACGGAAAAAGTTTTCTGAATTGCTACATGTTGCATGAATGCAGACTTCTGACTAATGGACAAAAAATATGATTGTCTACCAATTTTAAAATATACTCAGCAGTTTTATTAGCGTTTCACTTTCAACATATTATAACTGTTGAAAACTAAATAGTATATAAAAACGCTGAGCATGTTCTGCAACTGGTGGATAAGCATATTCCTCTTTCTTTGCATAGAAATTCCCTGCTATTGTTTCAGTTTGCACAGTTGTATATGGTCCTTAAAAATGGTTCTTTTAGCATATCTCAAAAACTACTGGATATTTTGAGCTCCCATTTTGGATTCTCCTTTGAAACCCCTTCTAGATTGTTTCTCCATCAAAATATTATATGGTTCCAGATCATCATTTTTTCAAATATTAATTTCAAAATTCATAAAAAATTCAAAATTTTATCTGAGAGGAAGTCAATGACGTTTTTATTGTTGGGTTGGTTCATACTTTGATATAAAAAAACAAACTTTGCCGTACCTATCGTGGTTTAGGTATTATATGCCCAAGTATCAAAAATATTTTTAACATTACGGGACTGTTTTTTCTCAGTTCAATTGTGAAGCAACGGCTGGAGCAAATTTAAAACGATTTGGTATACAAAGTTAAATGATGTTGCTGATCACAAATATGCGATAAAAAAGGGGGGTTTTCATAGAAAATTTTAAAGTTGATGCCGATTTTTATATGAAGACGACCCCTTAACAACAATTTACCAATAGAAATTTATAGAACACATTATTCCTGAAAAAATAACATATTACACGTGTCTCTAGTGTTAATAGTCTTCGAATAAGAGCGAGTGTTTCGTTTTTTTTTTCTATGACTGTACATTACAAAAAAAGCAAAATAATTTGAAAATAATCTCTAAAAATTAATCTAAACTGTGTCCCAGCAATTATCTGTCATCCACATGTCTGAAAAGTATAGATATTTTTCTCTGAAATGTTTTATTTAAAAATCTGGCTACACATCTTAAAATGTAGCATGGAACTTTGTTATTCCTGGCTGAAGATTAATTTTTTGATAAAAAGCAAGCTAAACTCAACTTTCAAGGCAAGTGTTTTTCATCTTTGTCATTAACATAGCCTACAGAATGCAAGTAAAATGTACATGTAAAATATTTTTGATGATGAATAGTCCTAAATCTTACATTTGTAGGTTCGAATTCGAAGTCTCGCCGAAAAATATTCAGATGTGACTTTTTGAGACCTTGTTACTTGTGTTTTGTTATTCACATGCCCTTTTTCTAATGTCATTCACATGCTCCAATATGAGACACGTGGATGAATCAAAAGATAAATTATGACAGTACAATGTTTAAAAATCATGTCTAACAGTTTACAGGTTAAAAACTTTCATTTCTATACCTTTTGTGTTTGTGTTATTCACCTACCCATTGTGTCATCCTCATGTCCTTTTTATCATTCACATATGCCTTCAAAAAAAAAAAAAAATAAAAATCCAAAAATGCAATAAAATACAAACATTTAAGCTCTGCTGATATTCTAGTTTAATTATGCAACTTATACTTTGCTGATTTTTTTCTTACTACTTTGCTGATTTTTTTCAAATTTTTAATTTTAAGTTCATTTTTTGAAATCTGCATATTAGAAATATTCCCGAATTTGTAGAATCACCCGTATAATAAAATTATTGCAAATATGTGCCATAATCAGGCCCTGATTGAACCTGAAATTGCAGGCAAATAATGATGGAGATAGTATTTAGTGAACAAGAGCGGCAAGTTTGGATTGCAAAGTGATCGAAAATATACTTTTATCAACCGTGTGTCTGCTTTTGATTGACCGAGTTATTGCACTTCACAGGAAAATGAAAAAGTTTATGAATAAACTGCGTATTCTTCTTGTACATAAATATACAGTACCATTTAGTCTAAGATCCCACCGCAGTTTATCTACACTCATAGCGTACACTCATCACGTATATGTCAAATTAAAGCTGATTTCTTTCTGAACGTGATGCACTATGTCCGCCTATGTAAAGTGCCCGAAACCTATAGGCAGCCACATAAATGTAGTATTTCTACACTCATAGCGTACACTCATGACTCATAT
Organism: Uloborus plumipes; assembly: GCA_038373865.1. Lineage (NCBI taxonomy): Eukaryota > Metazoa > Arthropoda > Arachnida > Araneae > Uloboridae > Uloborus > Uloborus plumipes. Next base: position 3,193 of record JAXGGA010009243.1, on the reverse strand, counting down.
ATCAAATTGAAGCTATTTTTTTTCTGAACGTGGTGCACTAAGGCTGCCTATGTAAAAGTGGCCGCAACCTCTAGGCAGCCTGGCCTGAAGTTTAGGGTCCAAAATTTCAAATGGTTATAAAAGACGGAAAAATTGGTCGATTCTTTTGCTTTTTTTACTAAAATTATTCTTAATGTGAGTACTTTTTCGAAAAAAAATTGATGAACTTAAATTTCAAAAATTGCCGATAGGGGGCGCTTTAGACTTTGTAGCTAAAAACAACTACTTTTTACCGTTTTTTTTCGTATTTTCGTAATTGATTCGAAAAGTTCAAACTCTAACTTAAATTTTGAGCCCAAAATATCAACTAATTTCCAGTTTTTAGCAATATTCGGACCAAACGTCGAAAAATGTGTTTTTCTGCTTTTTAACTTGTCCTTTCATGTAAAAAAGATTATTAAAATCATCTGGCGATACTAATAATGTGAAAATAAAATTAAATGCGAACTTTCTGAGTTGTAAAATGCAAAATTTCTGGGTAAAAAAAAGTTGGAAAAAATTTATTATTTCTTTTTTTTAGTTACGAAAGGGTTCATTTGATTTTATTTTAACATTGTCAGGTGATTTTAATAATTTTTTTTACAGGAAAGGACCAGTTGAAAAGCAGAAAAACACAATTTTTGACGTTTGGTACAAGTATTGCTAAAAACCAGAAATTAATTGATATTTTGGGATCAAAATTTAAGTTAGAGTTTTAACTCTGAATCAATTACGAAAATATGAAAACAAACGGTAAAAAGTAGTTGTTTTTAGCTCCAAAGTCTAAAGCGCCCCCTATCGGCAATTTTTGAAATTTAAGTTCATCAATTTTTTTTCGAAAAAGTACTCACATTAAGAATAATTTTAGTAAAAAAAGCAAAAGAATCGACCCATTTTTCCGTCTTTTATAACCATTTGAAATTTTGAACCCTAAACTTCAGGCCAGGCTGCCTAGAGGTTGCGGCCACTTTTACATAGGCAGAGGCTTAGTGCACCACGTTCAGAAAAAAATTAGCTTCAATTTGATATACGAGTCATGAGTGTAGAAATACTACATTCATGTGACCTGTTTAGGCCAGGCTGCCTATAGGTTTCGGGCACTTTCACATAGGCGGACATAGTGCATCACGTTCAGAAAAAAATCAGCTTTAATTTGAAATGTACGTCATGAGTGTACGCTATGAGTGTAGATAAACTGCGGTGGGATCTTAGACTAATATAATAGTCCAGTCAAATTAGACATTAAAAGCGCAAATCGTGAAGTAGTTCTGAATTTTTAATATGTTGTTTGGGTCCCTTAGGGTTTAGTGTAAATCAGAGTTTCACCTTTCTAAAACCTGTGCTCGCTGCGAAACTATTAGCTGTGGTCTTATTGCGAAGCTGGAGAAAAGGAATGTTGTCTTTGTTCAGTCTCAAGATGTACGTTTAAATTCGGACAGAGTTGTTACAACTTCGTTGGCTTTCCAGTTCTCGAAGATGAAGAAAATGATACAAATATTTTGAGACAGAACAAAGACCACCTACTTTACCTGCAGCTTCGCGATAAAACCACAGCTAATAAAGACCCACAAAGGAAAGAACAAAAGAAAAACATTGAGCTAAATTAACCTGTAAGTTTTTTTTAATTATGAAAATAATATTTTAATGAAGTGTTAAACTTTTTATACAACTCTATGCATTTTTCTGTTGTCCAGTGCTCTCCTATTCTTATTAGAAAACAATTTTTCTCATTTCTCAAAAAAAAATTTCAATTTCCGAATTTTTTTATTTTTTTTTCTCAATTGTAAATGAAATATTGAACCTACAGACTACTGTTTAGGCTTGAATGAAAGCTGATTAGATGTACTGTAATTAAATCTCTATCTTTTGTCTTGTGGAATAAGAATTTATGTCGATATTTGGTTCAAAATATGATCGAAGCATATTTTTTTCATTTTTCGCAAAAAATGACAAATTGTTGAAGTACGATATCTCCTAAACTATTCGTCCTACAGAACGCCACTTGAGCCTAAATTGTTGCAAATTTAGTGTTCTTCAAAATGGGTATGCACACGTATCATCAAAAGTTGCATAGTTCAGGAGTGATTGGTCAAAATCTGAAAAAAGTCAGGATAAGACCACAGCCAACAAGATACAATCCTAAAAATAGCGAAAAAATGAGTGAAAATGACCTGTAAAGCTTTTTTAGAATTGTTAAAATAACTTTTCAATATAGTGTTACCCTTTTAATACCATTTTATGCATTTTTTTATTGTCCACTGCCCTCCTATTAATCTTAGGAAACGATTTTGCTCATTTCTCAAAATTTTAAATATTTATTTTTCGCTATTGTAAATGAAACATTGAACCTACAGACTACTGTTTGGGCTTGAATGAAAGCTGATTAAATGTACTGTAATTGCATGTCTATTTTTTTGTCTTGTAAAATAGGAATTTATGTCGATATTTTGTCCAAAACATGATCAAAGCATAATTTTTTCACTTTTCGCCAAAAAACTCCATATTTCGAAGTACGATATCTCCTAAACTATTGGTCCTACAGAGCCTGACTTGAGCTTAAATTGTTGCAAATTTAGTGTTCTTTAAAATCGGTATGCTCATGTATAATCAAAAGTTGCATAGTTTAGGAGTTATAAAGGAAAAACTGAAAAATGTCCGAAAATTTCGCAGTTTTTCGCGAGTTTCGCAGCGAGCACAGGTTTTAGAAAGGTGCAAACTTAGATTTACACTACCCTAAGGGACTCAAACAACATATTAAAAATTCAGAACTAGATCGCGATTTGCGATTTTAGCTCTTTTTTTTGCACAGACTGACTGGACTAATAAAGGCATTTTTATAAATCAAATTTATAAAACAAATAACGAAAGTATTAATTAAAAAATCCAATAAGGCTATAAAGAAAGTTGGGCACAAAACACCAAAAGTGTAGAAAATTTCGGTCGAAACTCTAATGCCCTAAAAATAAAGACCAGTGGTTCTGAAGTGTGTCCAAGGCGAAAATCAGTTACAACAGCAATCTCTCCCCTCTTACATCTACTTTGCCAATAAATTTTGAGCGTTGACACTCCTCGGGGGTCGTCCGCGTCTTGTCCCCCAAACCTGTCAAGACGTCCACGCCCAGTGGGGGAAGGAAAAGAGTGTAGTTTTCTCTCTTTCAGTCGAAAGCTGGAAAAA
>JAXGGA010009242.1:0-52394 GCA_038373865.1 Uloborus plumipes | reverse complement strand
AATTGGAAATTTTAACAAGAACTCAGTTTTTGACACATTTTTCCTTAAATATTGTGGTTAATGAAATTTTGCTCCCCAACTTTTCTTTAAATATGAAATAGGCATTTAGAAAAATTGAAAGAATCAAGTTTTTAAAAAAATTGGTCTGCATGGAGTGGTTTTTGCGGTTCAAATATTTACGATTAAAAAATACAGTATTCTCTGTATTTCAAAAACTATTCAGAAATTTACAACAAAACTTTATATATTACTTCCCCTCATAAGGGTCTAAAACTCATAAAAAATTCAGAACTGTATCTTCAAAATTGAAAAAAATGATTTTCATACTCCATTGTAGCCTTAAAAGCTGATCAAACGATTTTCAGTACATTTGCAAACATCTAAATGTATATTAATTAATGCATGTGTGTTTGAGTGCTTGTTACCCGAACAAATCCACAATTTACACCGTATCTTTACCAAGTTTTGCACACAGATTCTTTGTTGCTCTCGAACTCAATACGCGGGAAACTCATTTCATGTAACTTCAGATATCCCCACATCTAGCACTACATGTGGTTTAGCCGGTTAGGTGAAGTCTTGAAGAGCGCTCTGTCAATTTTATTTTTTTAAATTATTTATTTTTATATTTTTATCCAGATCAGGACCCAAGCAAACCCCTGACCATGTGACCCTGGAGGTATTGATTCAATTGGAGGACTTTGTGACCACGACCCTTCTTTAACTTGCCCCACCCACCGTTAGTGTACACGCTGCCCTACTAAAAATGACCCATAGAGATCAATAGAAAAATATATTGATATCGGTAGAGTTCTATTGATATGAATGGATTTCTATAGATGTCTCTATTGGTATCGATAGAAGCTATTGATACCTGTAGCCTATTGATAATATCCTCAATGGATATCCAAAGAGGCCCTATAGACATCAGTAGAAATTTGATCAGTAGGAAAGCATCTCAATGGATATCAATCGAAGCCCTATAGACACCAATAGAAATTTGGTCAGGAGGAAAGCATTTCAATGGATATCAATAGAAGCTTTATAGATGTCAATAGATCTTGTCAGTAGGATGCTGATCCCAATGGATATATCTTAAAGCTTTAATTGACATCAATAGAAATCTGATAGGTTATACTAATTCCAATTGATATCTGTAGAAATAAAATCATTAAGTTTAAACTTAAATAGTAAGTCTCGGTAAAATTAGTGACCTAGGAAGGTTATTAATAATAATAATAAAAAAAAGCAGATGATTTTAAATTTTGTAAACAAAGATAACTATAATTTTAAAATAATAAACTTCGACTGAAATTTTAACTGATAAATTTTCTGACTTTTTAAAATCTGATAATACAGATTCATAGATTATGCCAGTCATTTTTTTTTCCTTTATGTTTGAAAAAAATCAATAGTTTTCTTTCAAATCATCACAGACATATGGTTCAACCATTCATTTCAAAAATATTATTTAAAAAGATAATTAAAGAAAAATACATTTTTATTCTTTAAACTGGGGACAAAAAAATTGGCCTCTTCATGTGTAAATTGTACATTTTGCGCATTGTGAAAAATGGAGCATTTGAAGTTCCATAAATGTGTTTGTCTTTAACCCTTTAAGCGGTTTGCCCGTACGGTGTACGTGCTACCCGAAATTGGCCTCATCTGGTTTGCCCGTACGGCGTACGGGCATAGATATTTTCAGATTTCCTTTTCTGGTTTTCCCGAACTGTTCAGAAAATTGTAAACCTCAAAATTCACAGTAAGTGTGAGAGAAATTTTTGCATAACTTGTAAACCATTCATTACTGCATGCAGAATATACTTGAAAAAAGCAAATATTTCGGGATTTTGTGACCGAAATTGTAAAATAAATAATATTGTAAAAGCATTGAAAACGAAAAAAAAAATTTAAAAATTCTTTATATTCTTATTCTGTTAAGTATGGTGGTGCCTGCCTACCTTCGGAGGGAATTTTTTGAAATATTATCAAAAACTATTTTTTAAATAAGTTATATGTTAGAATTCGTCTTTAAAAAATGCAGAAAACACCAAAAATAGCTGCATAATTTTTAAATTTTGTTTTTTGAGGAAAAACATATGTGAAAATAGCAATAAAACGGTATTTTTGCAAAACATCAAAACTCAAGTTCAAATCAAGATCTTTCTGTTCTGTAATTTTTTTTTATCATTAGTGACACCCATTGCAGGGAATGACCCTTGCTCAGAAATGTAAAGACACAATTTAAAAAATTATGAAAGTGAACATTTTTAAAAATTAAGAAATTGTCGAAATATGACTAATTTTAACATGCTACACATTACAACTCATTAAATAATGATGTTCCAATCATCAGAGAGGGTCATTCCCTAAATCAACTCATTAGTATTGACAAAAAAAAGTTTCAGAATATTACAAACATAACTTTTTGAGTTATGCTGTTTTGCGTTAAATCAAAACATTAAAAATTCAGTTTCGAGAAAAAAGCAAAGGAAAGCTGTTTCCGGTTATTAAAACCCTTAGACCTTTAAATATTAAAATGCCTGTAGCTTCGGTTCTAAGCAAGATAGAAGCAAAATTCAAACTGATTTGGAAAGCTAAGAATTCAAACTTCAATACTAAATCATAAAATAAAAATTCATTTTTTGACCAAAAATTGCTTTTTAAAGGTAGGCAGGCACCTTAACTATGCAATAAAAAATATGCCTTTTTTGGAAGCATTTCTGGTAAAATAATTGACCGCTTAAAGGGTTAATCTAAGAAACATCATCTTTAGGGTCTTTTTTATACATCTCCATGTGATGCATAATGAGTCCCGATGCATATTCATTTAAATTTGAGACTTCAATGTAGTGTTACGCCCTGATATGTACAAAATATTTATTCTGTGGCTAATTAATGCTATTACCTATAAACAGATAAATTCACTTTATCTACCAGTTTGTTGGCTATCTTAGCTACATTAAGAGGATTTTTGTCTCCGACTCGATCATTGGCTATTCCTAACTGTGGAGTCCACAATAAGGACGAAACTGCGGTCTTAGGATGTTATGGTCGAGCTGAGGGTGCATTTGCTTCAGTATATAGCAGTTTTGCTCTGCTGGATATTTTGCACACCGTTTTTGCAATGACACATCACCTTGTTCGAGTAGTTTTATCCCTAGTAAAAATGACCCATAGAGATCAATAAAAAGAAATTGTATGGGGAAATGAATTACGGATATCAATACTGTTAAATCAATAGAGACCTATTGAATATCAACAAAGATAAAAACAAGATCCATGGCATCTTTTAGTGATATCAATAGAACAAAACCGTAGAATCTACGGATATCAATAAAGATCCATTGCATCATAGAATTAAAAAAAATGTACGAGGAAATGACCAACGGATATCAATAGAGCTAAATCAGTAGAGGTCTAATATCAGTATAACAAAACCGTAGAATCTATGGATATCAATAGAGATCCATAGCGTCCTGTTCAACTGATATCAGTAGGCCTCTACTGATTTAGCTCTATTGATATCTGTTGGCCATTTCCCCGTACAATTTTTTTTATTGATCTCTACGGGTTTTTAGTAAGGTGGATCTTTGATCCTCTGGTTACGAGTCCGACGCAAAACCAATTCCGCGAAAGGAGGAGGAGGTGCTCCCCTATGTAAAGCACAACCCCCTAGGGTGGATTTCCTTATAAAAAGAAACAGTTTAAGTCAGATCTTTGCAAAATACTTTGATTATATTATCCTTTGATATTCAGGAACTCACATAGGGGAATATTAGCCCCCTATGAGAGTAGACATCCTTACGATAGCTTTCGCTAGAAATAAATGTTTACTGCTATTAGTAACAATGATAAAACTAAAAGAAGAGACAAAGATGTCTAAATTTAAATTTTAACTTAAAAAAATGCTCTTTCGGGTCATTCCCACGTCAAGTGATCCAAAATCTGAGAAAAATTTTACCTTACATTTTTGTATTTCTTTCACATTTGGCTCATCAATTGTACCCTTTGAGGTAATCAAAAGTCTCAATTTTTGGATTTTTATCTCTATTATTTTTTTATTTATGAGACTTTGAACTTTGGAAAAACCCTCGTTTTTCCATGGATAAGGGTACATAAAAGGGACCATAACTCGGCACCAAATATAGATAGAACGATTTGGTAAATGGCATTTTAAAGTACGTTAGTTGCCGCTTAATCGGATATGCAACATGACTAATTTGATAAAAATTTTCTTTTTCAAAAAATGAAATTTAAATTTCAAATTTAAATTTCTCAAAAAACATATAATGAATTTTTTTGAAAAAATTCTCAAAAATTCTTGTGTATTTTATCTATGTTTGTTCAAATTTTTAGATTGGGATCTCAATGGGATCATATTTTTTTGAATTTTTGAATAAAACTGTACAGGAAAAAAATGATATTTTTTAGATTCTATTTATTTAAATACTAAGTTCTCTTGCTCGTGATGGTCTAAAAAGTAGTAAACAAACATGAATATGTTTAAAGTGAGCTAGCATGAGCTTATAGATTTGTCAGGTTCACCCCCCTACCCCTTTCTCCCCCGCACAACCACTCTTTTTTAATTCAAAACTGTTCAAAATGTTTTAAAAAAAACAAAAACTCTTTGATACAAAATGAATAGTAAACTTATTTAAAGTGGGGAAATGGGTTTCCTTATAACTAGACGAACTATCCCCCTCCCCACCCAAATATACCATTCACACTATACTAATATGACGTCTAACCTAGGGATTAAGTTGAGGATTATTTTCATCCTAGGTATATATATTGTTTTTCAGACGAAGTGTTTCTTTTCGATCCGAACTTCAAAGTGTACTTCCATTCAATATCTGAAATTTAACTTTATGATTCATTTCATCTTCTACTCCAGCACCAATCTTCAATTTTGAAGGGAGGAAATAAATGGGTCGCCCCAATATCATAGCAAACAGCAAAATAGCACTGTTTCGCCTTGTTCTCATCGTTTTTTCTATTCTTTTCGCACAAAACTGAAAATAAATCAAAATATCAGATCATATGTCTGTGTCCCCATAACTATCTTTCCACATTATCTAGTGTGCAGCTGTTATTTAATTTTTTTAATCGTTTGTGTTCTTTTTCGTTTTGTTGTAAAGGAAAGTAATGCAGCAAGTTATATCTATATATATATATATTAAACAAACACTGCTTTTTTGAGCACAACCTCACATGTTGTTTAACTTCTTTACAGATTGCTCCCCCCCCTACCCTACCTTTCCACTCCAAACTTTTATTTTTTTATCATCCCGCCTAGCCCCATTTCAAAGCCTTAGTCTCTACTGATGTCTGGTAGTGTTTCAGTTTGTTCTGTTTGTTACTCTTTCCTATTAGCTCATGAGCTTTGTCCAATAAGAGAAAGGAAAGGCAGTGATGGGGACTGACATATAACGTGACACTTTAATTTCTTTTCAGTTTTGTGGGAAATATATATTCAGTTTTGTGGGAAAATAATGGGAAAACATTATGAGAACAAGGGGAAACAGTGCTATTTTGCTGTTTGCTATGATCTTGGGGCGACCCATTTATTCCCTCCCTTCAAAATTGAAGATTGGTGCTGGGGGAGGGGATGAAATGAACCATAAGTTTAAATTCAGATTTTGAATGGAAGTACACTTTGTGAAGTTCGGATTGAAAACGAAACACTTCCTCTGAAAAACAATATATATCTAGGGGAAAAATAATCCTCAAATCAATCCCCAGGTGAGACGTCATATTAGTATAGCGTTAATGGTATATTTGGGTGGGGAAGGGTTGTACTTTGCCTTGTTATAAGGAAGCCCATTTACCAACTTTAAACAAGTTTACTGTTCATTTTGTATCAAAGAAGCCTTTTTTTTTAGCATTTTAAACAGTTTGGGGGGAAAATGGTTGGGTCAGGAAGGAAGGGAGGGGGAGCTGACCAATCTACAAGTTAATGCTAGCTCACTTACCTAGAGTAAAAATAATAATCAATTCAATCCCCAGGTTAGACGTCATAATAGTACAGCGTTAATGGTATATTTGGGTGGAGGAGGGGGATACTTCGTCTAGTTATAAGGAAACTCATTTACCAACTTTAAATAAGTTTACTATTCATTTTGTATCAAAGAGTTTTTTTTTTAAACATTTTGAACAGTTTTGAATTAAAAAAGAGTGGTTGTGCGGGGGAGGAAGGGGGAGGGGGTGAACCTGACAAATCTATAAGCTCATGCTAGCTCACTTTAAACATATTCATGTTTGTTCACTACTTTTTAGACCATCACAAGCAAAAGAACTTAGTATTTAAATAAATAGAATCTAAAAAATATCATTTTTTTCCTATACAGTTTTATTCAAAAATTCAAAAAATATGATCCCATTGAGATCCCAATCTAAAAATTTGTACAAACATAGATGAAATACACAAAAATTTTTGAGAATTTTTTCAAAAAAATTCATTATATGTTTTTCGAGAAATTTAAATTTGAAATTTAAATTTCATTGTTTGAAAAAGAAAATTTTTATCAAATTAGTTATGTTGCATATCAGATTAAGCGGCAACTAACGTACTTTAAAACGCCATTTACCAAATCGTTCTATCTATATTTGGTATTGAGTTATGGTCCCTTTTATGTACCCTTATCCATGGAAAAACGAGGGTTTTTCCAAAGTTCAAAGTCTCATAAATGAAAAAATAATAGAGATAAAAATCCAAAAATTGAGACTTTTGATTACCTCAAGAGGTACAATCCATGAGCCAAATGTGAAAGAAATACAAGAATGTAAGGTAAAAAACGTTGGATCACTTGACATGGAATGACCCTTTCCTGCATTTTGACTGGAAATTTAACAATTTTTTATTCTTTCGTTTCATTCAGGCTTGGTTGTTAGAACTACGACACTTGACGCAGCTTCTTTTTCAAGGTTAACCTTGTAACACAGCTAAATAGTTTAGTGCATTTTATTCTCAACTTGATTACCGGAGGATTTTGAAGCTTTTCTTTTTTTTTTTTTTTTGACTTGGGAAACGAAATTGAATTTTAATTTGTCATAAACATGTCGACTGTCAAGCTACCGAATATTGGAAGCATATGAACTTGACTAAAAAGTAACCACCACACTGCTAAAACTACAGGTTGCATAATTCATCTTTAAGGGTGAACCGTTGTAGCACAAACGGCACAGTCTGAGGGGTATTACTTGATTCCCTATGTCACCCTTGAAGGTGCCATTTGGCTCCATGTGGAACCCTACGGGTGTTTTATGGCACCCAATGGCTGACCTATGGCATCCTAAGGAGATAAATGGTACCTTCAGGGATGCCATAGGGAGTCGGTGGCACACCTCAGTGGTTTCCCTTTTAAAGGTGCCTTGTAAAACCTGTAGTTTTAACAGTGCAGTGTACTTGTCAGTGTTGATTTACTGGTACCTCCTTAGAAGGCTTATGTCCATATTGCCGGCTTGCCACACAGAAAATAAGATCTGTACAAAAACGATAACCTACGAGCTAACTCAAAGTCGATTGTCGGCTATTATGACATGTTTCGAATTATCTCTTAGTTGGGCAGTGTTAACGAGCCAATTTTATTGAACGTTAAAAATAATTTCTTCTAGAAATAAATCCTGTCTTTTTTCTAATTTAACATATTGGCGTTAAAAATTGGACCAATTTAACCCATTAAACGCCGCTATATGAACCACATTAAAAATATCTTAATTTTTGTATGTTTTGAGGTTATATACACATCGATAACCATATGTAACTTCAATTTTTCAAAAATATTTATTTAGTCATGAGATATGGTATGGTCCCAAAATGGGAGACTTGGCGTTTAATGGGGATAACATAATTATATTTTCTTCAATAGTGATGATCGAATAAAATCTGGCTAAAACTGGTTAGAAAACATAAAAACTAGTTTTGTGCAGTTAGCAAAGTTAACTATTAATACCTCACTTTTTTTATTATCAAGTTGATATCTTATTTAATCCATATAAAAGCTTTGAAGTAAAAAACATGTAAGTTTTTGCATATTCTAAGCATCACTTTTTTTCATGAAACGGAAATTGTTCCTAATAATTTTTAACTTTTTAACCTGAAGCCTTAATATTTTCATGTACCACAATGAAGAAATAAAAACTTCAAATTAACCCTGCGGGGAATCAAGTAAATGTAGTCTGTAAATGAAAATGACTGTAACCCTAGACAAGTATAAAGCAAAACTAAGAAATTTTTGAGCAGCACAACTTTATATTACTTTCCTCATAGGCGAGGTTCATTGGTTTATTTTTTCTGCTGTGTACCTATTGTATACTTAGCAGCATGTTGGATAACATGTTTCATAATTTACAATATCAGAATGTTTTTTGGACAAAAAAAAATCTGTTTTTTTGTTGAAGTAGAGGTATAAATTACGATTACAGTTTCTCCAATTTCGAATCAAAACCTGCAATAATTCCTAAAAATTCAACTTGATTTTCTTATCCAATTATATTTATGATCTAAGCAATAGCCATGACGACTTTCCTTCTCAATTATCTGAGCAGAGTATAGTAGGGGCGACCAAGTGATACTGCACTCATTTTCTGGTACTGCGCTACAATTTGTTGTCTCTGGCTTGTCTAAAGCTTGCTGCGAAGTCAAGAAATTTAACACCATTTTTGGTGTCAAGAAATTTTAAAAAAAATGTATTTTTGAAATTGAAATTCCCTTACTAAACCTGAATGTCACTTACCAAGAATTTAGGAGGAAGGGCTCACCCCCTCTTCTTAGGGGTGCCCACGAAGGACGGGAAAGGAGCTCGATGTCTCAGACTGTGCCAATGAATTTTTAAGGGGGGGGGGCGGTTCGAATGATTCAGATATCATTATAGGAGAGAATCCTTCTTTAGGGAGATGACCCATTGTCCTTGGGCATGACTGACCATTGCTTATCTAGAACATTGTACAGAATGAGTGGAATATCACTTTTTCTGAGAAAAACACCTGCTTTTGAACAACAAAAGAGAGCCCGAAAATACCTCTTCATGACAAAAGAGAGTTTACTATGTTCAAATACAAAGAGGGTGACCTTCAACAGCAAATGAAACGAGCAGTGAGTTTATTCATGCAAAGTGAGCGAGATTTTAATTCCGCTTTCTTGAGATTTGTTCTTCTAGTCAGAACCCGCCAAGTGTCCCATTTTGGGACCTTCGTAAATAAACAGCTATAAAACCCTTTCAAATTATTTTTCTTGACCTCTGCTTATTAGGACTTGAAAAGAGATCTATTGTGATTTATTTTCAATGTTTTTAAACGCCTGCATTCGATTTAGTTATTTTTAAGGATTTTTTTTCCTTATAAAGTAAAAATCAGAATTTTTTCCTAAATTAACTATTTTTTAAAAAATAGAAATTAAGTTTCAATTTTTTTGAAAAAAATACCAATCAAGTTAGGCACTTTGTTGGTTAATAACAAACACTTTCAAGAAATATATCTCAAGTACTTGCGAAGGAAAAAAATCTTAACCTAAGGTTCCCAAAAAGGGAGACTTGGCGCTTAATGGGTTAATTAAAAAGTATTATCCTTTTATTTAAATGGTAGGAATTTGTAAACATTATACTGTCGGCTCCGCTTAATCGAATACTGTCGATTCCAAGAAATTTTATTCGATTAAGCGGGGTATTTGATTAAGCGGGGAACTTTTTTTTACCTTTCTATTTTGACAATTTTAGTCTCAAAACGTAGTAATAACAAAGAAATAGCTATATAAAGGAAATAATTAATGTTCATGGTAAAAAGATTTTAAAATAAGAAAAGTTAACAACAAAAAAGTATAATAATTGAGTATAAATATTGTACGGTCATATGAAAATCATGAAAAAGTAACTTACAACTTGTGCTACAAAAAATTTGTTTTTTGCCTTTCACTTTTTATTATTTTCTGAAACAGTCTGCAATAGTGGTTTGTTTGCTCCAAGGTCTTGTGGAAACACTTTTATTTTATTCTACATTTTTCTTAGCAAATTTTTTTGCAAAGGAAGATAAAAATATTATTCTATTATCCGGGGAAATTATTCGATTAAGCGGGGATATTTAACGTTGTGTCCATGGGGAAATGTTCGGTTCCAGACGGTTTTGTTCGTATAAGCGGGGTATTCGTTTATTCGTTACCCGGTTAAGCGAGGATGACAGTATTACTTTTAGACAATAGTGCACACATATCCACAAAATTTGTAATCATTTTTTTCGGAAAACAAACACCCTGTAGTTTGCTTAAATTTGATAAAGATGTTTTCAAAATATAAAGTAGAAACTAATAATTTAATGAATTCACCAGCTCCGGTGTTTCTTTAAATTGGCTATATATACATACTCGTATCAGAGACTGACCTACCGCATATCCAGTAAATCTCTACTAATAATAAAGCTGAAGGTGGATCTGTCTGTCCTTCTTTCTTTCTGTCTGTCTGTTACGCGCGTAGCGCCAAAACCGTTCGGTCGATTTTCATGCCACTTGGCGCAAAATTAGTTTGTAGCATGTAGTTTTGCACCTCGAAGCGATTTTTTGATAATTCCATTTCGTTCTTTTTCTATTCGAATTCTTAGCAGAAATTCGATAAAATAGGGAAGAAATATTTCACACACATTTTCAAGTTTTATGTCATTCGAAAGCTTGAAATTTTCTGCGCAAAATGAAGTTTTTTCGAAGTTTCTACGATCATAAGGAGAGCTGTAACAATTGTTTTTAGAATCCCGAAATTTAAGGCTTAGCTTTAGTAAAGCTAGCCAAACGATTCTAAAATGGTTGAACTCGAGAATAAAATTTGTTTGAAAAGATGGATGAAATGAATTATTTTATCAATGGAAATCAACTTTTCATGTTGTTACCATGGTTACGTGTTAATACTTATTTTTGTTTCGTTCTTTTTCCAGCGTTGCCAGGCGTAATATTTTTGATACTACGGTAGTATTTTTTTGGCCCAAATATAAGGAGCGTAGTATTTTTCTGGCAACCCTGTTTCCAATATACTGATGAGTTAATTAAAAGATTTGGCGGATTTTTTTTTTTTTTTTCATTTTCATAGATTTCGCATTTCAGCAACATTGATTTTGGCAACGTTTGGAAACAGTAGTATTTTGTAATATTTTTTTAGAAGAGACGTAGTATTTTTTTGTTTCAATTCTCTGGCAACCCTGTCTTTTTCCCGGTGAAAATGCTTTGGGACCTTGGCGCGTTTTTGCGTGTCTCGCGGAATTGAAAGCTCCGAGAGAAACTACGCAAAATAGCCAGGGATACCACGCTTGACGCGCCTATCACCCATTTAGCGAGGAAAGGGTACCTAAAGCACAGATTAACCAAATATCGTATTGTAACGAGTCCGTAGCACCTTCAACTTTCTTCAAATGAGCATTCCAATCTTGAGGAAGTAACTATAAATTTATTTACAAGAATGTACACTATTTACAATAAGAGCAGAAAACAATTGCTAAACATCAGCAATTAGGCAGCAAACAGTACACTGTACTCTCAACAGTAATTCAGCACCACGTATCTAACGTGAACAGTAATTAAGCAATTACAAAAGCAAAACAACCATCCGCTCAAAGCGAATAAAAACGAGTCACCAGATCAAATCTGAAAACAACTAACTGACTAAAAACTGTGTTCAAGGCCAGCTATTTATACACGGAAAGAAATGTCCACAATATTCTAGAAAAACCCGGAATATTTTGTTTCATTCATAACTTGAACAATCCATTCACAAATTCTAGTGATAACAAGAAAAACCACGCGAAAATGTCTTCACGCTTATCAAAGTTAGGGCAAGTGTAAAAACTACAAAGTGTTTCAGGGCCGGTATACAGATGATAAAAGTGATATCTTCAGATACTTTTGAACATGACGTCAGATAAAACCAAAACTAATGAAAATGATGCAAGGCAGGAAAAACAACAACTATTTACAAGATTTGTAACATTGCCCCCTTCCCAAGGACTGCACGTCCCGGGCAGTACAATCCCCAGAAAGGAAGCAAGGGACAATTTACAGGTGCACACATTACATGATGACCAATCATAAACATGATAAACAATAACAATGAGAACATGAAAGAAATAATAACATTGATGAAGTAATATTACAGACAATTGAAGGCAAAAATTATATACAAAATTTACAAACAAATTACCATGGTAGCTTTAGATTTACTTTACGAACTATGGCCATAGTATGGGGCTAGCCGATCATAATGTACAACCTTAGGTTTTGAATGTGATGACTTCTGGATCCTCACTACGACGTCGTTCAGCCGGTGAAGGACTGTGTAGGGTCCATCCCAATGCGACTGCAATTTGGGTGACAGACCTTTACGTCGGATGGGATTCCATAGCCACACCTTGTCACCTTCTTGAAAGTCATGGCCAAAGGACCTTGTGTCCCATATCTCGAGATCCAATGCTGGACTAGAGTCTCTGCTACAGTGGTAGCTTCTTAATCCGGAATGGAATATGCTTCGGGCCATTTGGTGAAATAGTCAATGGAAACGACGATGTATTTGTTCCCATCAGTAGTTTTCGGTAGAGGACCAAGAATGTCGATCCCGATTCGTTCGAAAGGAGCTCCTACGTTGTAAAGATGTAGCTTCCAGCGGCTTCTTCTCTTCGGTCCTTTACGGGCAGCACAGGCGTCACAAGAATGACACCACTTCTCCACGTCATCCTTCGCCTTGCTCCAGAAGAAGCGCTCTCGAACCTTGTGGAGGGTTTTCAGGATACCAAAGTGTCCTCCAGTCGGACTACTGTGCAATTCCTTTAGAACGTCTGGAATTCTTGATCTGGGAAGGAGTAACTGCCATTTGAATGCTTTACCATCGTCAGATTCCTATTTCCGATACAGGACTCCATTTCGCAACTGGAGAGATTTCCATAGAGCCCAGTATCTTTTCGTTGCAGGACTGCAGATAGAAACGTCTTGCCAACTAGGTCGCCGACTGTTCTTTTCCATTAACTCTATGATAGGCTTTAGGTCTGGGTCTTCAAGCTGATCTTTTCTTACTTGGTCGTCACTCCATGGATCAGGATCTGAAGATGATGATGTAGCAGTAACTTGACAGGCAGTAGGGATTGTCGTCCCGTACTGTTTCTCTATTCGGGAGCAATAATGGCAGTTCTCAGAACAAGGTCTTCGTCAGCATTACCGTGTGACAAACCTTTTCGGTGCTTAATCTCGATGTCATATTCCTGGAGCCGCTGTATCCACCTGCCTACCTGGCCCTCTGGATTCTTGAAATTCAAAAGCCAAGTTAAAGAGGCATGATCGGTCCGGAGCAGGAATTTACGGCCGTAGAGGTAATGATGGAAATGTTCTACAGCTTTAACTATGGCGAGAAATTCCTTTCTCGTGACACAATAGTTCCGCTCTGACTTGGATAAGCATTTGCTCCAGTAGGCGATGACATGTTCGTTACCGTCTATTTCTTGAGATAAAAACAGCTCCAACGCTCTCGTGGCTCGCATCAGTGTCAAGTATGAAGGATTTTTCAATCTGAGGATAAGAGAGAATAGGCGTTGATGTTAAAGCCTCCTTCAGCTGTAGAAATGCATCCTCGCATTCTTTGGATCATTCAAATTTTTGTTTGCTCTTCGTCAGCTTATGCAAAGGTCGTGCAATGTTGGAAAAACCCTTCACAAACTTTCTGTAGTACGTGCAGAGCCCCAGGAAACTTCGCAGCTGATGAACATTTTCGGGGCGGCTCCAATTCTTGACTGCGGATACCTTATCTGGATCTGTTCGTACACCCTCAGAAGAGATAATGTGACCAAGGTAGTTCATCTCACGGCGGAACAAATTATATTTGGACGGGCTTAACTTCAGGTTGGCTTCCTTAAGCTTTTGCAGCACCTTCCTAAGATTAGCCAAATGTTCCTCAAAACTGCGTCCTATGATGATGATGTCGTCCAAGTAGACAATACAGGATTCATAAGAGAGTCCTAGCAGCACTGATTCCATAAGACGCTCAAACGTGGCTGGTGCATTGCAGAGGCCGAAGGGCATCACTTTAAACTGCCACAAGCCTTGTCCGGTTGTAAACGCCGTCTTCTCTCGGTCGTCGGGGTGTATCTCCACCTGCCAGTAGCCGCTCTTTAAATCCAGGGTCGAAAACCACTTGTGTCCGGAAAAGGTGTCCAGAGTGTCATCGATCCGTGGAAGAGGGTAACTGTCCTTCTTGGTGATGTCATTCAGGCGTCGGTAATCAACACAAAATCTGGTGGAGCCGTCTTTCTTTCGGACCAAGACGATAGGGGATGCCCAAGGACTGGATGAGGGTTCGATGACGTCATTCTCCTGCATCTCTTTCAAGAGGATCTCAACCTCTTCCTTCTTGGCGAACGGTAGTCGTCTTGGATGCTTCTTGATAGGGGGATGATCTCCAGTGTCGATAATATGCTGCGTTAAATTCGTGCGACCAACATCCTCGGATGTAGAGTAGATGAAAACACCTGCTTGAACTTGTCCACCAATTTTTCCGCAGCGTATCTTTGATCCGTCGATAATGGTGCACTCCCAATTAATTTCAAAGTCAAAGATTCGGAAGACACAGTCTCGGAGGAATCAATTCTTCTGATGATGCAGTTTACGGGAGTACAAGTTGCCAACACTTCTCCTTTCTTGATATTCCTCGGTCTTTCACTTACATTGGCGACTCTCACAGGAACTTCATTCCTTGAAAGGTCCACAAGCGTAGATGCCACTAGTACTCCTTTTGGGCTATTACTCTGGTTAGGATATTCAATGAGGCCGAATTTAAAGCTGTTGTTTTCCTTAAGGGAGCCAGGTATTAGTACTTCTGATCTAGAGGGAATCAATAAATCTGTTTGGGCTATTATTTGATGAACGGATTTTAAGTTATTTTCGGTGTTGAAAATTGCTATGTCTTCCCTCATCGAGTGCAGCTCATTATTTTCAAAGTCAATAGAAAAATCAAATTTTCTCAAAAAGTCCAGTCCGAGAATGAAGGGATCTGTAATGTCAGCGACGAATGCCGTGTGATGGTAAGTGGCGCTTCCCAACATTATTTCTAAGTTCACTTTCCCTTCAATCTCGATTTTGTCACCTGTCACAGTTTGGAGAGTAACGCAGGGCGGCGTCCATAAGATCTTGAGTCCAAATCGATGAGCCACATCAGTCCTAATAATGGAAACGTCGGCTCCTGTGTCCACAATCATTTCGCAGGGAAACCCATTCACATATGCGTAAATGAGGAGTCCATTGCAGCCGCCACTTCTTGAGGAAATCTGGAAAACTTTGGGAGCAGTCTTTCTTTCTTGGCGGGCTTCGCAGTTCCTTCGTACGTGGCCCTCACCGCCACATTTCCAGCACTTCAGTGGTTGTCTACTTTGGTCTTTGCGAGTCTTCTTCAGGGTCCCCGACATTTCTTTGATTTGTCGCTCAATTTTCGAGAGACGAGTTGAGATCGAATCCTGGGCACTCACTTCCACACCCCTGATTGAATGGCGATCCTTGCGGGATGTTTGCTGTGCAGCCTCGAACTTCATTGCGTAGACCAGACCGGATTTAAGATCTTTAATGTCCGCCATCCGGAGAGCCGTCTGAATTTCTGGACTTCGCACTCCGTCTATGAAGTAGTTCAGGGCCAGGCTATCGCGAACATCCGAAGGACAGTTTGAGAAGGCGAGATGGGAAAGCCTCTCAACGTCTGCTGCAAAAACTTGCAAAGTCTCTCCGGCCCTATGGAGTCGGGATTTCAGCTGGAGTTGGCTGAATTCTTTTTGGCATGCTTCGCCAAAGCGGAGCTCCAAGGCCGATGATAAGGCTTCGAAGTCATGGTGCTTGTCCTCTGGGAAAGTCTGTAGTATGTCGACTGCATCCCCTCTCAGCGAGGCTGCGAGGTGACAGGCTTTCATGGAAGAGTCCCAAGAGTTTGCTTCTGCAACGATGAGGAACTGCTTCTTGTAAATATTCCACGAGGTCTTCCCGTCAAATGTGGCCAGTTCAATGGATGAACGAGAAGTTCCAGCTGCAGCTACACAGTCACTTGAGTTGTTGCAGGATGCTGATAACTTTGATTCAAGTTCTTTAATTTTCTTTTCCACATGGATTTCTACTGTGGTGATTCGATTCTCAACGCTGTCTGAGTTGTTGCAGGATCCTGATAACTTTGATTCAAATTCTTTAATTTTCTTTTCCACATGGTTTTCTACTGTGATGATTCGATCTTCTAGAGCCTCCACTTTATTTTCCATGTTGATAAATTTAGTTTCCACCAAACTTTTCATTGACGTTAGATCGCTCTTAATTTCTACTTGACTTGAAGTTATGCTAGCGGTTAAATCATTCTTAATTTCTTCTTGACTTGAAGTTATGCTAGCGGTTAAATCACTCTTTAATTGTTCTTGATTAGTAGCCAGATCACTTTTTAACTGTTCTTGATTAATAACCAGATCATTTTTTAATTGTTCTTGATTAGTAGCCATAATCGCCATATCATTCTTTAATTGTTCTTGATTCGCAGCCATGTCATTTTTTAATTGTTCTTGATTCGCAGTCATGTCACTTTTAACAGCGCTGATCGCATCAAGGAGTTTTTTCAGTTGTTCCTCCATTGCTCGAGTAATCACCATAAAATTCTGAAGTCAAAAAGTCCTCAGGAAGAAAAGTTCAGGTTCACAGAAAATTCCAAGAAAGTCCTTGAAGATGCCCCACGTTGGGCGCCGAAATTGTAACGAGTCCGTAGCACCTTCAACTTTCTTCAAATGAGCATTCCAATCTTGAGGAAGTAACTATAAATTTATTTACAAGTATGTACACTATTTACAATAAGAGCAGAAAACAGTTGCTAAACATCAGCAATTAGGCAGCAAACGGGTAATTCCATGTGAAATCAACAAGCCTCAAAACTTGACCATCACCAATTTCAAAAAAAAATATAGGGTTGATTACGTCTATAAAGTGATACAAAAAACTGATATTAAAATTTTTTTTCAGCTGTTAGTTTTTTGTGTGAGACCGCTTAAAAAACTCGAAAAATGGCAAAAAGTGAAATTTTGGTACATACAAAGACTCAATTTTTTAGCTTCTGTTGCAGCTAAAGTCTTTTGTTATGTGTCATTTTAAAGCTCTTTAAACAGGCTTTCATATGATATGTAACTTGACAAGATTTCGCGATGTAAATATTTCAAGGTCACCGAAAGCATAATTTGACCTTGAATATCTCAAAAAATGCATTTCTTAAAAACCTGAAAAAAATATATATATTACTTCATAATGTGGTGTATATGCGGTAAAATTTTCAGAATGGGACAGCAATGGGATCTGGACGAAAAATGGCATAGACTTTTTACCCTCTTACCACTTTATTGCAATGTCTATGGCTACTGAAGAGATATAATACAGAAATACTGCAAACTGTGAAATGTTATTTACAAGTTACGGTTGGCACATTCCACTTTTGGTTTACTTCCTGTCTATAATGTTCAATTGTACAATATTGAAAATTAATTCATTTGATATACTCATTTGCCCAATCAAACAACTGTCGTAGTGCCATGATTTGAGTGTCATAAACCCTTTACAGACTGACTAAAGTTGCAAGTCTTTTACCAGTTCCACCCACGCCATCACAGGCACTTATGCCATGGGATTAGGCAAAAATAAAATGCCACTCTGCTTTAATCCCAAAATATAATTCATGATAACTCAGGTTAAGAAAATTCAGTGTATTTTGTACTGTGAGGCAGCTCCATCACTGAAGTAATAGATCAAGCTCATTTTGGCGGCAAAATGAGACTGCGTGAAATTTATAAGGCACTTCTGTCCTGGATTTCAAGAACTCAAGGACAGGATTGAAGAAGCATTTGAAATGAATTGCGTTGAAAGCGTCTCCTATAAACAATGGATGCAAGTTAAGAGAAGAACATGTCTTGAGACATTGATCAAGTGTACAGAAGAATTTATTGATTCTCTTTTTGAAGAACTTCCTAAACTCATTCAGCGCTCGTTTTTTGCTACTCAACAGTCTAGCTCTATCTTACTTATCTGAAAGATATCAGTCTCACTTTGCCACCAAACCAAGCTTGATCTATTACTTCAGTGATGGAGCTGCCTCACGGTACAAAAATAGACCGGATTTTCTTAACCTGAGTTATCATGAATTATATTTTGGGATTAAAGCAGAGAGGCATTTTTTTTTTTTTTTTGCCTAATCCCATCATGGCAAAAGTGCTTGTGATTACGTGGGTGGAACTGGTAAAAGACTTGCAACTTTAGTCAGTCTGTAAAATATTTATGACACTCAAATCATGGCATACGACAATTGTTTAATTGGGCAAATGAGCATATCAAATGAATTAATTTTCAATATTGCACAATTGAACATTATAGACAGGAAGAACAGGCTTTAAAATCCAGAAAAATGACGACAAGTACAATACCAGGCACTCAGAGTCTTCATTGTTTTATGCCATTGATTAGGAATCAGGTGCAAGTGAAAGTATATTTAATTTCCAACACAATAAGGATCGAACGTACTACAACTATCAAATGCGATCTTGATTGCTCAGATATGGTTGGATTCCTGACCTGCAGGTATAATGGATGTTGGAGACTGGGGCGCGTCTTAGACACAGATGAAGAAAATCAAAATTTAAAAATGCTGTTGCATCCTCATGGACCCTCAAATTCTTTCTACTATCCTGACTTTGAAAATGTTTTCAATGTGCCTATTAGTGCCGTTATTTCGAAAGTAGACTTTAGGAGAAAGGCAACAGGAATGATTTATTACCTCTCAAACCAAGAAATGGAATGTGCCAGCCGTTACTTGTATATAACATTTCACAGTTTGCAGTATTTCTGTATTATATCTCTTCAGTAGCCATAAACATTGCAATAAAGTGGTAAGAGGGTAAAAAGGCTATGCCATTTTTCGTCCAGATCCCATTGCTGTCCCATTCTGAAAATTTTACCACATATACACCACATTATGAAGTGTTATATATATATATATATATATATATATATATATATATATATATACACTGAAGTGACAAAAGTCATGGGATACCTCTTAATATCGTGTCGGCCCTCCTTTTGCCCGGCGAAGTGCAACAACTCGACGTGGCATGGACTCAACAAGTCGTTGGAAGTCTTCTGCAGGAATATTGAGCCATGCTGTCTCGATAGACGTCCATAATTGTGAAAGCGTTGATGGGGCAGGATTTTGGGCACGAACAGACCTCTCGATGGTGTCCCATAAATGCTCAATGGGATTCATGTCGGGCGATCTAGGTGGCCAAATCATTCGTTGGAATTGTCCAGAATTTTCTTCAAACCAATTGCGAACAGTTGTGGCCCGGTGACATGGCGCATTGTCATCCATAAAAATCCCATCGTTGTTTGGGTACATGAAGTCCATGAATGGCTGCAAGTGATCTCCAAGTAGCTGCACATAAGCATTTCCAGTCAATGTTCGGTCCAGTCGCACTAGAGGACCAAGTCCATGCCATGAAAAAACAGCCCACACCATTACGGAGCCACCACCAGCTTGAACAGTGCCTTGCTGACAGTTTGGGTCCATGGCTTCGTGGGGTCTGCGCCACACTCGAACCCTACCATCGGCTCTTACCAGCTGAAATCGTGACTCATCGGACCAGGCCACGGTTTTCCATTCATCTAGGGACCAACCGATATGCTCACGTGCCCACGAGAGTCGCTGCAAGCGATGTCGTTCTGTCAGTAAAGGCACTCGAGTCGGTCTTCTGCTGGAATAGCCCAAGAAATCCAAATTTCTCCGCACAGTTCTAGCAGACATGTCCATTGTACGTCCCACATTGATTTCTACGGTGATTTGACGCAGTGTTGCTTGTCTGTTAGAATTTACGACTCTTTGCAGACGTCGCCGGTCTCGATCTTTAAGTGCAGGCGGTCGACCACTGCGCTGTCCATGGTGGGATGTTATGCCTGAAATTTCATACTCTCGGCACACTCTTGACACAGTGGATCTGGGAATGTTGAATTCTCTAACGATTTCCGAAATGGCATGACCCATGCGTCTAGCTCCAACTAACATTCCGCGTTCAAAGTCTGTTAATTCACGTCGTGCGGTCATCATCACGTTAAAACCTCTTCACATGAATAACTTGAACAGAAATGAAAGCTCTGTAAAAGCACTGCGCATTTATACCTGTTCTATGCGATGCTACTGCCATCTGAAAATTTGCATATTGCTATCCCATGACTTTTGTCACTTCAGTGTATATTTCAGATTTTTAAGAAATGCACTTTTTGAGATATTCAAGGTCAAATTATGCTTTCGGTGACCTTGAAATATTAACATCGCGAAATCTTGTCAAGTTACATATATGAAAGCCTGTTTAAAGAGCTTTAAAATGACATATAACAAAAGACTTTAGATGCAATAGAAGCTGAGAAACTTGAGTCTTTGTATGTACCAACATTTCACTTTTTGCCATTTTTCGAGTTTTTTAAGCGGTCTCACACAAAAAACTAACAGCTGAAAAAAAATTTTAAAATCAGTTTTTTGTATCACTTCATAGACGTAATCAACCCTATAATTTTTTTTGAAATTGGTGATGGTCAAGTTTTGAGGCTTGTTGATTTCACATGGAATGACCCAAACAGTACACTGTACTCTCAACAGTAATTCAGCACCACGTATCTAACGTGAACAGTAATTAAGCAATTACAAAAGCAAACCAACCATCCGCTCAAAGCGAATAAAAACGAGTCACCAGATCAAATCTGAAAACAACTAACTGACTAAAAACTGTGTTCAAGGCCAGCTATTTATACACGGAAAGAAATGTCCACAATATTCTAGAAAAACCCGGAATATTTTGTTTCATTCATAACTTGAACAATCCATTCACAAATTCTAGTGATAACAAGAAAAACCACGCGAAAATGTCTTCACGCTTATTCAAGTTAGGGCAAGTGTAAAAACTACAAAGTGTTTCAGGGCCGGTATACAGATGATAAAAGTGATATCTTCAGATACTTTTGCAACATGACGTCAAATAAAACCAAAACTAATGAAAATGATGCAAGGCAGGAAAAACAACAACTACTTACAAGATTTGTAACAGTATCAATTGCAATATTGCATCGTTCTTTTTAAAGTGTTTCATTTCGGAAAATGTGTTGTTTTGTTTTTTAAGCTAGGAAAGAAAACTTTCTTCTTCTTTTAAACTTTGGTAAGATTTCTGTTGGTTTCTGTGAGCAACAAAATTGTTCTTATTTTCTCTTTTGGCTTATTTTTGTGCTTCTCCCCTTGGGGTTGCATTTGAATGTTCCAAGGGGGTGTTTTACCCCTTTTATGGAGTAAATCAGTGTTCATTTCAATGCAGACAAAAGTGATATGAATTGGCACGATCACTTGGCAATATATCGCCAAGCTTTTGGTCGCCAAGTACTTGCCGCCAATTTGGCGACATATCGCCAAGTTGGCGAAAAAATTGTTTTCTTTTTTTAATTTGGACTCAATTTGGTGCTATTTGCGATATTTTACGAAAAATCCACTGAATGATGTTAAAATCGGCGATGTTTAAGAGATTAATCATTGTAAAACTTTTTTTGCATTGTTTCGTGGCAAACTAGGGATATAAATGTTTAAACTGTTATCTTGCTCACTCCAAGCACTATTTTAGCACTTAAGGCATCTACTAAGAAATTTACACGTAAAATTAAGTAGCGTGGGGTCCATACCAGATTTTTATACCATACTTTGAAGGAATTATAGTTGAATTACAACTGAAATAGAGCATTTTTTCTGCTATATCGATTATTTTACAAATGAACCTTTAATTTTATACCATGAGCAAAGCCGTGCGGGTACCGCTAGTAACTTATAAAGCGGTAATAATTCTACATTGTTATCAGATATTATGAAGATATTGCATGAAATACACCGAGCTGGAAGTGTATTTCGTGTAGTTCAGTCTTAGCCCTGGCTTAGTAGGTAACTTTCTACTTAACTGTAAGATATTCACATAAATATCGCATTTGCAAGAAAAAAAAAACGAATAAAAGCAGATTGCTTATAGTAATAAGGTGTATATAAAAGATGATTCCAGGATTCTTTCCGTGGAAGCTTTTTGATGAAACCGTAAGTTTTTCTTTCTTTTTTTTACATGACATGGAAATATAAAACATTTATAGCTGAGTGACATAGTTCTTCGTTGCTATGGAAGAAGTTACACTTATAATTCATTATTTTGCACCGCTGTTTTGATTAGCGAAATTCGAAGAGAAAAACTGTCAGTGATATTTTTAATCAACAAATTATCTTTGCTTTCTGTTAGAAGTTTCCTCTTGTTTTTTACAGCTATGAGAAATAATATTCTACTTCACAGAGCAAATTCTTTACAGTTTTATGTTTTGTTATGGTTAATGATATTGGTTGCGATTTAATTAGATTAGAAATTCGGCAAAGAGTAACATTTTATATTTTACATATTTTTTAGTTTGTTAATACTTCCAAGCATTTTATTTAGACAGATACATATAATTATTTTCATTTCAGTTATAATGCTCCTCAGGTAAGTTGACCTCCATCTTAGACAATGTTCCCACTTTTTTTGGGTAATGGGAATACATAGAGCCGCTATATAGACAGGGCGATGCAGCAAACTTAGGTTTTACTACTTTGGATCCAACTTACTTACTTTTTCAATTTCCCATTACTGCCAAGCTGAGGTTACCAGAAAAAGTTTCGGGACATTTCTAATATTCTCCAAATTTGCTTGCCGCCAATGATTGTTCCCGCTGAAAAATTACCGAAACGCGATAACTTGCCAGAAAAAAAAATAACACGCGCTGGGTCCGAAGTTGTGAAATTTAAGTTTGATGCGTTGATTATTTAATATAGTGGCCTTAAGGATGGGTAGTTGGAACTCAATTGATTTGGGTTGCTTTCTTAGTCGTTTTGCAAAAATATTCTAACTCAAATCTGTAGGAATTACCTTTTCCTACTAAATGATAAGAGGAAAAAAATATTTCCAATGCCAGAGGGAAACTTATTAGAGGGGTACTATACGTATAGTATGTAAGCATTTGGTTTAACTTATTTTTCTTAATATACAGGGTGGTAAGCGTTTCATAACTTCAAGATGGGGTTGAATGCATCCTGATGACTCGAATTAGTATAGCAATGCATGGTCGGAAATGTTTTCCTGACGTTTTGACGTACACACAGGCACCCTAAAGAAAGTAAACCTAATTGAAATATATTTTTAATAAAACATGTAAAACAACTAACGGTAGATGGATAACAATAAATGTTCGAAGTTGTTTTTTCCACCAGCTACCTCATGCACACTTCTCATCTTCGGCGCAAGGAACTACGAACGGTCTGGAATACTCTCTGCAAATTTGGAATTCCACCATGTCGGGAAAGCATTTCTGACTACATGATTTTTTTTTTTTGACTTGACATTGCTACATGGTTTCAAGTCGTCAGAATGCACCTTATTCCTCCTCGCAGTTAAATGGTTTGTTACAGAAACCACACAAGCGATAAACACTAAAAGTTCGAAAAGTATTTTTACCGTTATTTATGAGAACATCGATTAGGATTTCAACCTTTTAAACTGAAATGTATTCACATTTAGGTATATTTCTTTCAGAAAATATTGTTGTAATTAGTTTAACGTGAAGAAATTAATGATTTCTTAAAATTAGATTTTTTTTTCGTTTAGGTGGTTTCTGAAATAAACGATTCAATTCTGAAACACTTAACTTGGACACCATGTATTTCTAAAAATTCGGCTATAGTTACAATTTATGTAGCTGAGTTTTAACTCCAAAGCGAAACTTACAGTTAAACTACGGTTTATTTGGTATTGAAATTAGCTCTTGGAGGGAGGGGGGGGGCATCAGCGTAAAGGAATTTCATGTTAGAAATTATTATTTCTCAGTTAATGTGTAGTAGTTAGTTATAAAGGTTTATAAGACCAACAAAAATAAACTTTAAATTATAACATTCCATACTGCACTTTAAGTGCGAAAAAGTGTCTAATAAATCCTAAACATATGTAAAGGTATATGTAAAATAAAAAAATAAAAAAAAATACTTTCATTATTTCTAATGAACGTACATGACATGCACTTTTTCAGGCAATGCAAGTGCAAGAATACACGTTTTTTTTAAATCAAAATATGTATTAGTAAAATACAAGGAAATTATACTGTGTCGTGTTCGATTTTTCAATTATTTTCATTATTATTATTATTTATTTATTTATAGTGGTTTACTCCCCAATTTATTCATATTGATATGCAACATTTTACTTAATGAATATGAGAACTTCAACATAAAAGTTGTACATAAAACATCGTAAACTCTAAATTACGTCGAATTAGGATAAAGAAAGTTGTCTCAAATTTTCATTTTTTACTAAACACATAAATAAAAAATTCATCTCCTATGTATGCAATATGCTTTTCGTCTGCATTTAAGTAATATATGTAAGCATTAAAGTTTATCATTGGAGTCGTATTATTAACAGTTGCAGAGATAGTTATATTAAAAAAAAAAAAAAAGCTAAAATTTATTTCTTACTATATTTCTTACTTTTACTCCGTTTAAAGCTCTGAAGAAATTAATTGAACCATTTAAAATTCTTACCGTGTTAATAAAGAACTCTTTTGGTTGAAAAGGTAAAACTAAGAGCTCTTGAAACACTTTGAAAAATAAAAACTGCACTTTAGAATTCTCATTTATTTCTTTTTTCACTTTAAGAGCGCAACGTTTTAAGCCAGGATCTTGTTGCAATGGCAAATATATTTTATTTCGTATTTGATACAACTTGTTTCATCTTGTATTTCACAACTATTGCCTTTCGTGCTGAACATTTTTCCCATTGCGGAGTTTTATTCTTAAATCGTATAGTAAATGATAAAAAGTTTAGTTTTTTTTTAACGAGTCCATTTTCAAAATAAATATATTCAGATAAAAACATGAGTTAATATTTATCTGACTGTGTATGTATGTATATAGACACTTGATGAATGTGAGTGTAGCATTTATGTTCACTTTCCATGCGTAAAGTATTTGCTTTCTAAAAATCTATGCTTATTTATATATATTTATCAAACATACTATTGAATTCAGTCCTCTTTCATAAAAAGAAACTTGAAAGTTTTTACTCCTATCTTGTTTAATTTAAACGTCTCAATGGGAACATTGGTATAAATGCTGAAGGATAACCCAAGAATAAAAGTGTTAATGGAATTTACTATTTGTATTTGTGTACAGGAGCATAGTTTAGAATCATACATATGTCCGTAAAAAAGATTTATCTGATTCAAGTTTCTAATCGGAATAACTAATGCTTCAATACTATTAAGCTAAATTTGTCAAGCCATATTTTTCTCTTGATCGAATAAAAATAACTAAACCATATGAAGGGCCAAGGGGGAAAAAGTTGAAAGTCACTTTCTCGTCAATTTTGAGATATTAGCGCTATCTAGGGGCTATGAAGTAATATCATCTGGTAGAACAACAAGGGGGGAAAAAAGATGATAATTGACCGAAATGTGCAGGAAGACTATATTAACTACACAAGGAGTTACGAGAAATCAAACTTTGTTCCTCGTTTTTCTTGAAATCGCTTTTTGGTCACTTTCATCTTTCTTCACCCTTGCCCTTTATATGTTAACTAACTATATATTTATAATTCTACATGTTGTATAAGGATTGTATTAATTTAAGCAAAGTGTGGTATTTTAAAGCACGTGACATTAGAGAAAAAGACAGCATTTTGAACCCTTTTTTACGAAAAAATGTTATAAATAAATTATTATAATCAAGTCAATGTTTAAATAAATCAAGTTTATATTTGTAATTTTAAAACGCATATTCTCTAGAATAAAATACTAGTTTAAAAATATATTTCACCGAATATTTTCAACTAGAACTAAACGAGTTTACTTTTCCATGTACCAGCATCGATTTTCTAGCATTTTAACACTATTATCTTAAGAGCCGTTTTTTTTAAGAATCAGGCAGTCAAAAAACTTGACATTTTTGATTTTGCTGAAAATTTCAGAATATGATCTTTATTTAAAATTATTAAACACGTGTTTTTTTATTTTTTCAAAAAAAAAATTTTCTTTCCGTTTTGGGAGGTCAAAGTTGGACTTTGCTCTTTTTTTCAATAAAAACATGCCAACTTAGATGAGCCAATACTTTTTGCTTTAGGAGTGAACCGTGGAACTGACAATTATTTTGCGTTCTACTATACCCCCACTAGCTGTAAGTACATAAATATTTGTGGACGACTCTTGGCGCAAAGGTCAGAGGTCACTCAAAGTTGTACGAAAAATAGTTTTTTAATGCAACTTTGACCGACCAAATCTTCTTGTGGAAACGGTGCACCACGGCAGTGTATATATCAGTAAATACCCACTAAAGAGTAGTATCCAAAAACATAACGATTTGTGTGGCTGATATTTTGCACATCGAAATATTTGACTCTGAAGTTGCAGAAATCGCAAAATCACGTGACTTTGAGGGTCATTATCTCCTTGCACCATGAGTGACCAGATACAAAACTAGTTGGAGTAGAAGCCTTTCTTGTCCCAGAAACACAATCCGTTAACAAACCTATGGCTACTCTTTCAGTTTTTGCATAATTCGGCTCTAAACTTTGAAAAAATGAGTGTTTTTCGGCGTTAAGAAAAAAGGCCAATTACCTGTTTTAAAATAGGTATTGCTATTATTTGTAGCACTATTATATCCCAACTTCCTATAACTAGCTGAAATGGCATCTAAAGATGGTTATACAGTTGAAACCAAATTGAAAATGAATTCTCGAAAATACTCAGTATGCGTCAAAAACCATTTTTTTATTTGTCCAGGCGACGTTTTTTTTTGTTTTTTTTTTTTTTTGTTACAGCTCTTTATTCCGTTCGGTTCCAACATGGTAAGCAATTTATGTACTTCTTGTCGTTCTAGTTGCTGTAAAACTGGAAAGCAATGTATCTTAAGTCTGATATAAAGCAATATATCCTGTCATATCAAAGTTTCTAAAAAAATGTTGCTAAAAGAATTCAAGTTGCTAAAAGAATATTTTGAAATGGACAATAAAGATAATCAAAAAAAAAAAAAACTTCTGTTCAGCTGTGTCCTCTTGGTCGATGTTGCGAATGTCACCAAAAACTCAACTTTTTCACAAATCAGAAGCCTCTTTAGCAGAATGTCACTTCTTAAAATTCTTGGTACAGTAAAGCCCCTCGGCGCAGGTCTGGAAATTTTTGATGACATTCATGACATCGAACAAAAGGGAGCAGCTGAACAAGTAAGTTTTTTTTTTTTAGATTAGGTCTATTATCTATTTCAAAATATTCTTTTACATAATAAACTTGATATGACAAGAGAAATTACTTTATATCAGACTTAAGATACATTGCTTTCCAGTTTTACAGCAACTAGAACGACAAGAAGTACATAAATTGCTTACCATGTTGGAACCGAAGGGAATAAAGAGCTGTAACAAAAAAAAGCGTCGCCTGGACAAATAAAAAAAATGGTTTTTAACGTATACTGAGCATTTTCGAGAATTCATTTTCAATTTGGTTTCAACTGTATAACCATATTTAGATGCCATTTCAGCTAGTTAGGAAGTTGGGATATAATAGTGCTACAAATAATAGCAATACCTATTTTAAAACAGGTAATTGGCCTTTTTTCTTAACGCCGAAAAACACTCATTTTTCAAAGTTTAGAGCCGAATTATGCAAAAACTGAAAGAGTAGCCATAGGTTTGTTAACGGATTGTGGTTCTGGGACAAGAAAGGCTTCTACTCCAACTAGTTTTGTATCTGGTCACTCATGGTGCAAGGAGATGATTACCCTCAAAGTCACGTGATTTTGCGATTTCTGCAACTTCAGAGTCAAATATTTCGATGTGCAAAATATCAGCCACACAAATCTTTATGTTTTTGGATACTACCCTTTGGTGGGTATTTACTGTTATATACACTACCGTGGTGCACCGTTTCCACAAAAAGATTTGGTCGGTCAAAGTTGCATTAAAAAACTATTTTTCGTACAACTTTGAGTGACCTCTGACCTTTACGCCAAGAGTCGTCCACAAATATTTATGTACTTACAGTTAGAGGGGATATAGTAGAACACAAAATAATTGTCAGTTCCACGGTTCACTCCTAAAGCAAAAAGTATTGGCTCATCTAAGTTGGCATGTTTTTATTGAAAAAAAGAGCAAAGTCCAACTTTGACCTCCCAAAACGGAAAGAAAAAAATTTTTTTTGAAAAAATAAAAAAACACGTGTTTAATAATTTTAAATAAAGACCATATTCTGAAATTTTCAGCAAAATCAAAAATGTCAAGTTTTTTGACTGCCTGATTCTTAAAAAAAACGGCTCTTAATTTGCTAAGACTTCTAACAATGACAACATACCTTTTTATCATTTAAAGCTTGTTTGTAAAACAAATGATACCACTCGCGTCCAAAAATATAGACGTAAAAAGTAAATAAATGAAGATTAAATAAAGTATTTTCATCTTTAAAACGATGCAGCTAATAATTGTTGCTTCTAAAAAATAGTTACTCAAATTCAAAACATAAATGATTGACCAACTAAATAATAAAAACAAATAAGTGGAAACAATAAAGACAAAACACGACCAATACAAAATGAAAACGATTGGTTACCTAAATGTTTTTAAAATGAGCAAAAAGGCGCAATGGTCAACTATTTGCTTAAATACGCATTTGGCAACAATGAATTTTACCCATTTGCTTTTGGTAAATATTTCTTAGATTTTTAAAAATTACTGACACACATGAGAAAAGAAAAAAAGATTTTAAATATCTAATTACGCCGTAAAAGCTTAACCAAAATAGCCCAGTTGTGAACTTATACTCAATTGTTTCACCCCAGATTTACGTTTAAAAATGTCTTTGAGCATTTAGGAAAGCTATGTTATCAAATGTATTCAGAGATTTTGTCTAGTTTTATTAGTTTTGCATAAAGAGATGCTCTGTTCTGAATTTTGCCTAATTTGTTAAAAATGTATATTTCGCAACGGTTGGTGTATTTGAAGTTTAATGTCATTAGAAAATATTACTTGTAATTTAATCTTAACTCCTTCAGGCGGAATTATGACATAAATAACCAAAAATGTTTTTATTTGGTAGACAAAGTACTATGGGTAAGAACATCTTATAAACAAAATTTCAAGCTCGTAAATAAAAATTTAAAAGAATTATGAAGTGTCCAATTTTCCATGTTTCAGGAAAAAAATTATGAAGCATCACACAAACTTCGATCGTAAAATATTCTCCAAACAATGACAACACATAAGCATTTAAAATTATATGTTTTAAAAAATCGAAGAAAGTTCGCCTTTTGCAACAAAAATCTATAGTTGGTTTAGAGTCAAATCCAATCTTCCGATAAATGTTTTGAAATGCTGTTTATCCCAAAACGAGAAATTTTTGCACAGTTGATAATGAAGAATGTCAAGAGTAAACTACAAAAATAAATGAATACATAAATAAATATATCACACACACACACACAAGTAATTTAATTGATTATTAAATGATTAGCAGCTGTTCAAAGCTTATATCCGGTATACCGGACACCAGGTCTGACGTGGTTAAGATTTGTCTGCACTAAGAATAAACTAAACGATCATTCGATGGAGCCTCTTTTGTTGTTATATAAAGCTTCAATTAAAAACTCAAATCTTTGATACTTTTAGTAATAACTCTTAAAACGTTTTCTTAAATGTAAACATGAGGCCTAAGTTATATATGTTAATTATCGTACATTGAAAACATAATCTAAGCCAGAAAAATATCTTAATTCGAGATTTCAAATGGTCGAAATATGCTCGCAATTGCTGAAGTTTTCATCTGTAGCGACGTAGACGTACATGCGCTTCCCCTGATTAATGGCATGCAGACAATCACTGCTTTATCTTGTGAACATTACTCATTTGTATCACAGCTCAATGCAAAAGTTATTATGCGTTTGACGGCTGGCGTCTGGGCGTAATTACATAAGTAGATTTATCGCACTTGGGACCTGGGAATGTAGTGAAGCGTGGTACGAGTATGCAATGTATTATATTCAACACTGTTGAGTTTTTATTTTCATTTACGTTGGATAGTACTAATCATTTAATGCATATATATACATGTGTGTGTGTGTGTGTGTGTGTGTGTGTGTGTGTGTGTGTGTGTGTGTGTGTGTGTGTGTGTGTGTGTGTGTGTGTGTGTGTGTGTGTGTGTGTGTGTGTGTGTGTGTGTGTGTGTGTGTGTGTGTGTGTGTGTGTGTGTGTGTGTGTGTGTGTGTAATCAAAGTTTTGTCACGTCATAGGTTGTGGGTCAAACACTCTCCTGGCAAATTAATTAACGTACGATTATGAAAATGGGTACAAAATTAGTCCATATACTGATAGTCTGCACCTCGAGCTTCGATTTTTTAATTTCGTCCTAGATTTCTTAACATTTAATTAAAATAACAATTAACAGCGTATTACTCCATTTGTTTGTACTATATGCAACATTAACTTATGAATGACAACAGTCTTAAGAGTCAAATCTTAAGAACAGGATATACTGTCTAAAATTTTTTCGTGCGACCTCCGCTGTATCTGCGCACACGCGAAGTCTCCTCGGACTTGCTCGAAATAGGGGGAAAAGCAACGAGGAAGTAGAAAGCGAACAAAAGCTGAAGGCATCCTGAAGTGCGCATCCTAAACCTATCTCCCCTTTTTCAGATGGAAACGTCCGTGGCTCCCAGACGCACAAAACGCAAACAGACAGTATTCTCGTGATGATTGATATTATTATCAAAATGCATAATAAGTTGGTTAATGCTGATGTCGGATAACGTTTAAATATAGATAATGATTGAAGTGGTATTACTGTACATTTCTTACGGTCTTTTTACAAAAGCGTAAGATTAGAAAAGAGTTTGTGCAATTGAATTGAAGTCAATCAGCTGTTTCTTTTCATGTGCTATTATTTCGGTTTCAAAGTAAGAAATCCCTTTTATTTTTTTCAGCTTCATTTTTAATCTTTGAGATTTTTTTTTATTATTATTTATTTTTGCTCTTTTTCTTCAAAGCCACACAGAAACTAACTATCTTGCAGTTGGCGAAACCATGTATTATTATATTGTCTCTTTAATGGATTTTTTAAAATAACACGAAGCAAGGATTGAACTAAGACTAAATTTTCTATGGAAAGGAAGAGTAATCAGCTGATTAGTTAAACTGTATTATCGAAAGTTAAAAAAATGAACCAACTAAAAAAATAATGCTGCTAAATAACATGAGAATTTCTGATACTCATCCGTTAGCCGGTAGCAAGCTCAAAATCGCTAAATAACATAACGCTAAATAACGTAGAATTCCGCAAAATTTCTTACAACCATATTTGTTTACCATTGAGCTTTCTTTTGTTCCGTCGCCGGCAGATTTAATATTCGCTTCTTTTGGCGACATTGGCGATTTTTTATTTTTCACTTGCGCCGGCTAATGGATTCTTTAAAAAAAAAAAAACTCGCCAAATTGACTTGAAATGCTTCATTAATATGTAACATAATCAGCTAAATAAATATATAGAGTCATTGTTAAAAGTTGAAAGCTTAATTAAAATGTAAAATTAGAGAAAGAGGAGGATTTTTATAGCCTAAAAATACGGCGACAATTGAAAAAAAAAAAAAAAATAAAAACTGCCAAAAATATTAGTTCTTGAAATATTCTCAAAAGCATTACTGGGAAAGAATTCTCCCCGTGTTTTTTAAGATATTGGTGCCACAATCATTTCAGACGTTTCATTATGTTAAAAAAAAAATAATAATAAAACTTCTGCCTAACAAATATTTCACAATCGAAAATCATCATAAGTTTTGAGGTAACTATTGCTTCCTTAAAACTTTTGATGATTTTGAATGACCTTTTAATGATTCTTTTTGAATATTTTTGTAAGATATTAAATATTGCAAAAAATGAAAACAACGATGGTAAATGTCTTACCTATTTGGCATGTTCGACGTTATAATAATTTCTCTAAACGTTCCACTAAAATTGAAAATAAATCTTCAAGTAATTAAACAGGCTATGAACTGAAACTGAAATTTCGTTGAAATGGAAAATAATAACAATAATAATAATAATAAAAAAAACACGTACTTACGTATTAACTCCACCGCATTGGCGGCTAAAACGGATTTGGTGTTTTCTTTTTTCTTTTTTTGTTATTTCTACGCGCACGCAGTTATTAATACCCACCTAAAAACGCCAAATGAACCGCCCAATCTGCAGCTGCTGTGGAGTTAATTATGTAAGTACCATAAGAACATAAAAGGCATTGCTAAATATGGCAAATTTTGTCAAGCCTGAACATGTTCGCAGTCTCAAAGCTTGAATGCGCCACCTTGGAGCGATGTAAGATATGAGCTAAAGAGGTAAAGCGTTGCAATTTTGCAAGGACAAAGCAGATGTGTTTTTTACCTCTAACAAACTTTAGTAAAATTACGCTTCAATGTTTCATTGTATTTGCTGTGCAGAGCTTTTTCATTTGGGAATTATGGATACAGCAACAGCAGCAAAAATCGTTTAAATTTTACCACGAGCAAAACCGTGGCGGGTAACTCTAGTATATATATACTGTCTGATCTTCTTTGGTAAATTTTTCCGCGCATTTACGCCTACATCGGGTCTTCGCTGATCTTACCAAAATAGGGGTGTTAAGTAAGGAAAGAATAATAAAAAGCATTTTGAGCCGTATCAAACAACGCGAAACGATGCTAATTTCAAATACATAGTTTAGTTGAATATGTTAAAAGGATATAGTAGCAAATGCAAGTTTTGAATTAAAAACTTCGGAAAGTTATCACCCACAACCAATCTACCTTTGTGAGGTGGAACTGTATATATATATATATACACACTAGGTGGCCAAAAGTATCCGGACACTTTCAAAAATTCACATTTTTACATATAGCCCGAGAAATAAGTGATCAATTGTTCTTTAACTTTAGTCAAGGCTTCACTAGATACAGGCTGCTTCATTTCATCAAAATCTTTGGGATAAAAACGGATGCATGTCGCCTAGCGACACCTATCAAATTTTGTGGTAACTAACATTATAAACAAATCAGATAATAAAAGACAAAATTAAAATTTAATTTGTTGGCGACAATTTTACAATTTGGCATTCAATTCTATTTTATTATATTTTAACGTCATTTAATAGCTCGTTCGATTTGCTGGTTTATTCTGCATTTTAACGGCTTGTTTTAATTAGTTAGCGAATTATTTTTCATTTTAATTGATTGTAATTATAATTAAACTATGAAACGACACTGGCACCGCAGAGCGATAAATCGCGATTTTGGAACGATAGTTCCATCAAAACTTTTGATGAGTTTAGATTGTCAAATTAATTTATTTGGCGATTTTTTTACATTTTAATGGACATTTTGGAATGACTATGGCACTAATATCTTGAAAAGCACATCAAGAATTTGTTCTCCGTAAAGCTTTTGAGAATATTTCAATAACCGAGATCTTGGTAGTATGTACGTTTCAGTTATAGGTACGTTTTTTAACTTGGCGATGTATTTTCTTACCACCTAAGCGAAGATTAAAATTTTAAGCTTGCATCGTCTTCATGGTAGCTTCTTTTCTCTTATTTTGCATTTTAATTTAAATTTCAATGATAATAATGGCTCGATATATTTATTAAACTTATTATGTTACATGCTAATGGAGCTTTTAAGTTGATTTGGCGAGTTTTTTAACAAGAATTCTCACATTATTTCGCAGCTTTTTTTTCAGTTGGTCCATTATTTTACTTTCAAGTATTAAACGTATGTGTGAAATTAGAAACAAAAAAGGGAAGATTTCGGTGATTGGAAGTCTGGTTATCTTTCCCTATAGGCGTTAAATCTTTGTGTCCAATTTATGAGCGAGGGAAATACTTCCTTCGCAAACATAAACTAAAGAGCAACAAAATAAAGTAATTATCGCCAAAAATTTGGCAACCACACCAGATTCCCAATTATCGAAATATTATCAATGTGTGAAATTTAACATAAAAAGAACATTACCTTTTAATGTTGTGTAAATTAAAAAAAAAATTTCATTTGGTCGTCGTAATATTGTAGTTTTGTTTATTTTTTTCGTACTTGTATTGCTCTTTAGTACCAAACGATTATATATGCTCATTTCGTTTTTACTAAAAAAATTAATATGTTTTGTTGTCAATCGTCTTTCCGTTGAACACCATCGCTTCATTAGTGTACATTTCATTCTGGGGCATCAAAATGAAATGTCTCTACGAATAGATTCGCCATTTATCGCTCTGATGGATCAACGCTATCAAAATGAACATCTGAGCTTTTGCGTAGCAATTAAGATCGTGTGAGCAACAATAATAAAAAAAAATAGTAAATAGAACAATATTATTTCATTGCTACATTTTTATTTATCGGCTGCGAAGAAAAGCGTATATTTTATTAATGCAGAGATGTCAAAATTGAACGCCATTGCTATATGTTGCTAATTCGAAGAAAGTAAACAATGAATGAATGTCGTATGACTGAATCATGAGTTGCGACCAACTTTACCTGAAAAGGGAATTTATTTCCCCTAAAAAGCAGTACTAATAAGGCCTTCGGCATCAATTCACTCTGTACTCCACTTCAGTAAACTATATCAATATTTTTTAACCCTTAAAGATAGGATGAACATCACTTTTTACAGCAGAAACAACGTGCTAATAAATGTAAACAAACACATCATTCAGCGCTCTCTAGCGGGCAAATCTTTACCATTGATGTTTTGAGTAATGAAGCAGCCTGTATAAAACGCTATCTAGTGAAGCCTTGCTTTAGTCATACAAAATATAGGCTTCACCGAACATTTCCAAGTTGAAATTAAATTACCCTTGCATTTGGGGGACGACAAGAAGGAGGTTGAAAGAAAAACCGCTTTTTGACCATAACTCTTCGAAAATAGCTCGGAATAAGTTATCAATTTCAGTAATTAATTAGCATACTATGTATAATTACTGTACAAATTTTTATGAACGTACCTCTCTTACTTCTGAAGATATGAAACATTTTTGAAAAAACGGCAATTTTATTTGAAGGGTTTTTGCTTATAACACGCAGAGTTTTTGATCAAACCTTATCACAACTTCAGGAAAGATGACAAAATACAAGAGAAAGAACATACTAAAACCGAAAATAAAAATATTGAAAATTCGATGAGATATGAACGTTAAAAGGAAATAATTTTTCACGGCGCATGCGCGAACGACAGAAATTTATAACTACAAAAATATTGTAGCCTGATTTATACTGCATCTTATAAAAAAAGTTTCAGTTGAATATCATGAAAAATGAAAAAGATATCAGCGATCTAGTGAGCTGTATTTCATTCATTCGCAGGCAATACATAAATAGTGAGGGTCTGTCCACAAAGAGCTATTTTTAAATTAAAGGTTATTGCGTCGTCTTTCAAAACCAACGTTTCAGAGGGTGTCCGGATACTTTTGGAAACGTACGTATAAGGTCTTTTTGGCCTAACAGACGAAATGTGACTTCTATGCCGAATATAAATTTTCAAACTGTATACAATTTAACATTGAAAAAAAATAATCGATTGTCACCACACTATTTGTGGACAACCCCTCACTATTTATGTATTGTCTGCGACTGAATGAAATACAGCTCACTAGATCGCTGATATCTTTTTCATTTTTCATGATATTCAACTGGAACTTTTTTTATAAGATGCAGTATAAATCAGGCTACAATATTTTTGTAGTTATAAATTTCTGTCGTTCGCGCATGCGCCGTGAAAAATTATTTCCTTTTAACGTTCATATCTCATCGAATTTTTAATATTTTTATTTACCGCTTTAGTATGTTCTTTCTCTTGTATTTTGTCATCTTTCCTGAAGTTGTGATAAGGTTTGATCAAAAACTCTGCGTGTTATGAGCAAAAACCCTTCAAATAAAATTGCCGTTTTTTCAAAAATGTTTCATATCTTCAGAAGTAAGAGTGGTACGTTCATAAAAATTTGTACAGTAATTATACATAGTATGCTAATTAATTACTGAAATTGATAGCTTATTCCGAGCTATTTTCGAAGAGTTATGGTCAAAAAGCGGTTTTTCTTTCAACCCCCTTCTTGTCGTCCCCCAAATGCAAGGGTAATTTAATTTCAACTTGGAAATGTTCGGTGAAGTCTATATTTTGTATGACTAAAGTTAAAGAACAATTGATCACTTATTTCTCGAGCTATATGTAAGAATGTGAATTTTTGAAAGTGTCCGGATACTTTTGGCCACCTAGTGTATATATATATATATATATATATATATATATATATATATATATATATATATATATATATATATATATATATATATATATATATATATATATATATATATATATATATATACCCTTGTGCAACTCAATTGAAACAAACTAGAAAAATTGAGAAAACTAAGAGGAAACACGATTTTAGCTGAATTTATATAAGAGATAAGAGAGGTCAAGATATTTTATAACATAATAGGATCTCAACAACTTTTCATTAACATTTGGACACGATTTAGCATGGAATCCAATAATTTTGTACACTCAGTTGTAATATTGGTGTCCTTGTATTAGACAAGAATTAGCGCAGTGATTAGCTTCTCCATAGTTGAACAGCACTTATGCAATAGGCGATTCTTGCATATATCCCCAAGATTCTAGACTGGATTGATACCAGGAGTGTTCACAAGTCCTCCATTGTCTCCAGTTCTCAGACATGAATTTTCTGGTAATTTTTGCCTTATAGCAAAGGGCTAAATCCGGCTGGAAAATCTCCATTCCGTCTGAGCATTGTTTCTTCAATACTAGTAAAGCATTTGTTTTCCGAAATTTTAATAGATTACTCAAAACGCATCAGGGTCATTCCATGTCAAGTGA
This sequence comes from Uloborus plumipes, assembly GCA_038373865.1. Lineage (NCBI taxonomy): Eukaryota > Metazoa > Arthropoda > Arachnida > Araneae > Uloboridae > Uloborus > Uloborus plumipes. The sequence continues at coordinate 15,398 of JAXGGA010009242.1, read as the reverse complement.
TTCAAAATCTGAGAAAATCTTTACCTTACATTTTTGTATTTCTTTCTTTTTTGGCTCATCAATGTACCCCATGAGGTAATTAAAAGTCTCAATTTTTAGTTTTTTATCTCTATTATTTTTTCATTTATGAGACTTTGAACTTTGGAAAAACCCTCGTTTTTCCATGGGTAAGGGAAGATAAAAAGGACCATAACTCGGCACCAAATATAGATAGAACGATTTGGTAAATGGCATTTTAAAGTACGTTAGTTGCCGCTTAATCTGATATGCAACATGACTAATTTGATAAAAATTTTCTTTTTCAAAAAATGAAATTTAAATTTCAAATTTCAATTTCTCAAAAAGCGTATAATGAATTTTTTTCAAAAAATTCTCAAAAATTCTTGTGTATTTTATCTATCTTTGTACAAATTTTTAGATTGGGATTTCAATGGGATCATATTTTTTGAATTTTTGAATAAAACTGTATAGGAAAAAAATTATATTTTTTAGATTCTATTTATTTAAATACTAAGTTATCTTGCTTGTGATAGTCTAAAAAGTAGTAAACAAACATGAATATGTTTAAAGTAAGCTGGCATGAGCTTATAGATTTGTCAGGTTCACCCCCTCACCCCTTCCTCCCCCGCACAGTCACTCTTTTTTAATTCAAAACTGTTCAAAATGTAAAAAAAAAAACTCTTTGATACAAAATGAATAGTACAGTTATTTAAAGTTGGTAAATGGGTTCCTTATAACTAGACGAAGTATACCCCTCCTCACCCAAATATACCATTCACACTATACTAATATGACGTCCAATCTGGGGATTGAATATATATATATATATATATATATATATATATATATATTGTTTTTCCGACGAAGTGTTTCTTTTCGTTCCGAACTTCAAAGTGTACTTCCATTCAATACCTGTAATTTAACTTTATGATTCATTTCATCTCCTACCCCAGCACCAATCTTCAGTTTTGAAGGGAGGAAATCATTGGGTCGCCCCAAAATCATAGCTAACGGCAAAATAGCACTGTTTCTCCTTGTTCTCATCGATTTTTCTATTCTTTTCGCACAAAACTGAAAATAAATCAAAATATCAGATCATAGGTCTGTGTCCCCATAACTATCTTCCCACATTATCTAGTGTGCAGCTGTTATTTAATTTTTTTTAATTGTTTGTGTTCTTTTTCATTTTGTTGTAAAGGAAAGTAATGCAGCAAGATATATCTATATACATATATTAAACAAACACTGCTTTTTTGATCATAACCTCTCATGTTGTTTAACTTCTGTACAGATTGCTCCCCCCCTTTTCCTACCTTCCCGCTCCAAACTTTTATTTTTTTATCATCCCGCCTAACCCCATTTCAAAGCCTCAGTCTCTACAGTTGTCTGGTAGTGTTTCAAATTGTTCTGTTTGTTACTCTTTCCTACTAGCACATGAGCTTTGTCCAATAAGAGAAAGGAAAGGCAGGGATGGGGACTGGCCTATAACCTGATACTTTGATTTCTTTTCAGCTTTGTGTGAAAATAATGGAAAAACATTATGAGAACAAGGGGAAGCAGTGCTATTTTGCTGTTTGCTATGATCTTGGGGCGAACCGTTTCTTTCCTTCCTCCAAAATTGAAGATTGGTGCTTGAGGATAGGATGAAATGAATCATAAGTTTAAATTCAGATGTTGAATGGAAGCACTCTTTGTGAAGGTCGGATTGAAAAAAGAAACACTTCGTCTGAAAAACAATATATACCTAGGGGGAAAATAATCCTCAAATCAATCCCCAGTTGAGACGTCATATTAGTATAGCGTTAATGGTATATTTGGGTGGGAGAAGGGTTTTACTTTGCCTTGTTATAAGGAAACCCATTTACCAACTTTAAATAAGTTTGCTGTTTATTATGTATCAAAAAGGTTTTTTTTTAGCATTTGAAACAGTTTGGGGAAAAATGGTGGGTCGGGAAGGAAGGGAGGGGGAGCTGACCAATTTACAAGTTAATGCTAGCTCACTTACCTAGAGTAAAAATAATAGTCAATTCAATCACCAGGTTAGATGTCATAATAGTACAGCGTTAATGGTATATTTGAGTGGAGGAGGGGATACTTCGTTTAGTTATAAGGAAACCCATTTACCAACTTTAAGTAACTGTACTATTCATTTTGTATCAAAGAATTTTTTTTTAACATTTTGAAAAGTTTTGAATTAAAAAAGAGTGGTTGTGCGGTTGAGGAAGGGGTGAGGGGGTGAACCTGAAAAATCTATAAGCTCATGCCAGCTCACTTTAAACATATTCATGTTTGTTTACTACTTTTTAGACCATCACGAGCAAGATAACTTAGTATTTAAATAAATAGAATCTAAAAAATGTCTTTTTTTTCCTATAGTTTTATTCAAAAATTCAAAAAAATATGATCCCATTGAGATCCCAATCAAAAAATTTGTACAAACATAGCTAAAATACACAAGAATTTTTGAGAATTTTTTGAAAAAAAATCATTATATGTTTTTTGAGAAATTGAAATTTGAAATTTAAATTTCAATTTTTGAAAAATAAAATTTTTATCAAATTGGTCTAGTTGCATATCAGATTAAGCGGCAACTAACGTACTTTAGAATGCCATTTACCAAATCGTTCTATCTGTATTTGGTGCCGAGTTATGGTCCCTTTTATCTTCCCTTATCCATGGAAAAACGAGGGTTTTTCCAAAGTTCAAAGTCTCATAAATGAGAAAATAATAGAGATAAAAATCTAAAAATTGAGACTTTTGATTACCTCAAGGGGTACAATTGATGAGCCAAATTTGAAAGAAATACAAAAATGTAAGGTAAAAAACGTTGGATCACTTGACATGGAATGACCCATCATACCTTCATTAGGCTACAAAAAACCAGCACCATTTTAACCAAAACAACTCCCAAACATCTTCTTTTGAGGGTGTAGACGAATCGGTTCATGATACAGTCCCGAATTCTTTTGCCTGGAGGTCTCCGTTCGTTTACCTTTTGCAATTAAATGAATTTTGTCAAAAAATAGCTCTTTCCTCTCATTTCAACAGCTTAATTCTTACATTTTATTACCCACAAGTTGCGCTTTTTCTTCAATGATTTGGTCAGAAGCTGTTTCTTCATAGGCCGATAGGCTAACCGACCGCCTGCAGTAAGGTGCTTCCAAACAGTAAATGAGATCATATTTATTCCATACCTTTTTAAAATTCTATTAAGTGCTGCACAAGTCTTTTTACTTTGCATAAGTAGAAAAGAGTCATTTCTTGGTGTTATTTTCAATTTTCGGGAACATTTCCCTCTGTTCTCTGGCACTATGGATCCTGCTTCTCTATTTTGTTTTATAACACGGCTCATATTTGCAATACTAAAGGCAACTATCTTCGAAATTTCTCTATAAGTCTTTGGCGTATGTCTGGTAAGAGTAACAATCTTTGTACGATTTCCTGGTGTCACATTTATCGCTGAAAAAAATGAAATCTCAACTGACGTGATCATAGATGCAGTTTAAATCTACGGAAGTTCCTGCTTATGCACCTTTAGAACCCCTCCGATTGGTAAAAATTGATAATAGGAGAAGGATTTATTCATCTCATCATTTATTCATCTCATCAAAAGTACTAGGATTAATTTTTAAAACTAAAGAAAAAAAAATCTCTGTTTCAATTTCCACAAGGGTGTATATATATATATATATATACACACACACACAGGGTGTCTTACTTAACCGTTTTAACTCGGAATCATATAGAAATGCTTCTTAAAAATGATATCAATAAATTTTTTATGTGTAGAAACCCTTCTGAAAATTAATCTTTAGCAGACACTTACCCTAGCAGCATCGTCTCATCGGCCGATGATCGGCCATTCATCGAAACCCGATGAAATTCTCATCGGCCGATGATCCAATATGTCTCATCGGCCAAGCAGAATCCGAGCAGCAAAATCCGATGAGAATACGATGAGATTTGGAGCAATTTACGAGCAGAACAGTCCCGTGCCGAGGAATTTCATCGGGAAACTTGATCGGAAGGATATCGTTTTCCGATGGAATATAGCTCATCTTATTTTCATCGGGAAAAATGATCGGAAGGATATCGCTTTCCGATGAAAAGTAGCTCATCGAAAACCGTGCTCGGATACTGATCGGAACGATGTCATCGTGCGTTACAGGATCAGTTTACGAGGAGTTTGTTGATCGGCCGAGCAAAATCCGATGAGTTGATGCTACTTGGGTAGTTATTTTGTCTGAACTGTTATTAAAAAATTTCAGATAAGTGAATTTTTTCTTCTAAGAAATTTCTTTAAATGAATTTAAAACTATTTTAGCTACTTTGACTTCAATTATTTCACTTTAACAAGAGGAGCAGAAAATCTTTTCTAAACTCTTATAGGTTAAAGTAAATTAAGTATATATAGTCCTTAATACCAAAAATATACGACAGATAAAGACTTACGAAAAACTGTTTTCAGTTTTACAATATTTTTTCTGTAAAATCTTTTTTAAAAAATAACGAAAAAAACTAAATGTTATCGTTAAATTTTAATAAGCATATTTTCCAGCGGTGCGAGATTTTGATCTTTTACAAAAAATGCAAAAAAAAAAACAAAAAAAAACTTCGTATTTTCTCGGGGTATTAAGACGACCTTTACATTTTTATAGCCTGTGTAAATATTGTCCAAAAATATCAAAGTTCTGAGTAAGTCTTAGAATTGATTTCTTAAACATTTTTTAGTCAATAATAATATTGTGTTATGTTTTCTTGAAATATGCTTAGAAAAGTATTGCAAATAGAATTGTTCATATAAAAATATTTTGCATACCTTGTTTCAAAACAACGTACGAATGGCAAGTAAGATAAATTTTATACACTTCCGTGAAAATTAAATTTGTATATTTACTATTAGGTGATGTAAAATTTAATATTTAGTTCCTAAATCCCAGTTTAGTTCTTTTAAATAATAATAATAATAGCAATACTAATAATAATGCTCTTAGAACATACTGGAAAGAATACATCGTGTTTTAAACTTATAGGAAAATGATAATTTTAAATTATGTTTTGGAATAATTTAAGAATGATTCAGATAAATTTAAATTTTCTATGAATAATGTAAATGCATTTACACATTTACTGTTTGTTTACATTCAATGCTACTTTCATTTATTTAAAACAATTTGAAACTTTGAAAAAAAAATAAATCTATAAAAATACAATTCCGCCTTTATTTGTTTACGGTATTTTAAAAAAAAAATCTTTTATTTGTAAACAGCCGTTCAATACTGGCAGCAGAAGTTCCAGTTTAAAACTGTAAAATGCACAGTAATAAACTGCAAAACGATCAATTTTACAGTTTATTACTGCAAACTAGCAATTTTAAAGATTACTTCTGTAAAATTAAACAGTTTTACAATTTATTACTGTAAAATTACTGTAAAATTAGCTGTATTATACTGTAAAAACAACATTTAACTTTTACAATGAGTTTTTTTTCTTATCTTTCATTTGAATGAACATAACTTTAATCAAATTTTTACATTGAAATTTATGTATGTTCCCTTTTTACTTATAAGCTCACTTTAAAATCATTTTTCCATTTGTATATTTGTACATGTTAGCAAGAAAGTTTTACTTGAATTTTAACTGCTTGAACAAGTTTGAACATTATTTAACTTTCGTTTAAAGTAATTTAACAATAAGTTACAGGTATCACTGATGTTAAGTATTGGCTTTAATGTAAACATTTATCCTTAGTTTCGCTCTCCGAACTGAAATTTTAACTGTGTAAACAAACGTGAGTTTTACATATTCAACCTTCCTTTGAAGTAAAGTAGCAATGATTTGCAGATATTACTTCAGTTAAATATTGGTTTTAATGTAAACATTTTCTCCTCTCTCTGCTTTCCAAACATTTTACTTTGTAGAACAAAAGTTTTCTTAAACTGTTATCAGCAAAATCTTTTCGTTTAGTTTTCATTTGAATGGCCATAACCTTAAATGAAAGACTACCAAAAGTTATTAAAGCTTCCTTTTGAACTAACCCAAATTCTCACGCCAAAAGTATGGATCCATAAGTGTTTTAACATCCTGCGATAAGTACTTTATTTAGAAATGCCGCCGACTATGCGAGTTTTATCCTCGTACCGCTCTTATTGATCGGGCGGATATCAAAAATAAACTCTCCAAAGGCACATTTGAAAGCCCGAAATGCGTTTCTAATATTCTCTTCTTTGATGTGAATTTTCGGACTAAACTCTTGTCTGGTATATTTCAGTATATTTCAATCGTCCATTCTTTGATCGATGGTTTGTGTCCTTCAACTTTGTTTTTTTCTTTTTCTCTCTTTCAGGAAAACTGTGGACAGCGCCGGAGCTCCTACGCATGCCCAATCCACCACCTGAAGGCACCCAGAAAGGGGATGTCTACTCCTTTGCCATCATTGCCCACGAGATAGTGATACGAGAGGGTGTCTTTTACACCGGCGGCGGTGAGCCTTTGACACCCAAAGGTAAACAACTTTGCGCATCTTTTGGTGTGAATCTTTTGTGGTAACTTTGTTGTCGGAAGTTTATTTGTTTGTTGTGGCTCGATGCAGATATGAAAATGTTCGCTGGGATTTAGAGTTGGATTGTTACTTTTTGTGTTCGGGGGTTTTACCGCCGCGTGACAGGCACGTGTGTGTGGTATGGCGGTGGCACAGCAGAAAACGGAACATTTAATTATGAATCGCATGCAGTTGTGTTTGTTGGACTGTACGCATTGTCAGAAGATGGTGGATTCGGTGAAAAATCAAAGTAAGTACCTCATTTGATCATAAACTGTTTCAAATATTTTCCTTCTGTTTAGACTGTTTTTACGTTAAAGAGAAAAAAAAAGATAGAACAAAATACGAAAGAGTTTAATGCATCGTAAAAATATAGCAAAAACACAAAATAAAATATATAAATAATTTAATAAGAGTTTGAAATTAAAATTTGGAAAGTAGTGGTTTGGGATGGTACAAATGTGTATATGTCAATGTGACTGTCCCACCTGCCTTTTGTGGGGATTTCTCGATTTGAACAAACTTTTCGATGAGAAAACTTCTTTAGGTGCGTTTGGCATTTTTTGAGATGGGAAAAAACAATTGAAATCGCAACACCGTTCACGTTACTAAAACCTCTATGTATAAGTATACGTATAAATCCATTGTGTATGTAAGTACAAAGATACCCATATATGTTGGCATTTTTTGAGTTGATCAAAATAACTGACAATTCAAAAAAAATACGCACATCATTGTTTAAGTTATCACTTCGATTTGCACCATGGAGTGCCACTGTTTCTTTTTCCACCACAAAATATACTGACATCCCGGTAAGGACATCCCGATCATTGATGTCATTAATGGGCTATCGGTATTTTATATGTAGCTCTGTCTTTTAGCTCTAAGTTAAGCGGATATCACAGATAGGAAAATTCATCCAACCCAACTCTCAATTTTACCCCAACTTCTATTCTCCAGTCAACCTTGGCTAGTAAACACCCGTCGTTATGCCATATTTCTGGCAGGAAGCTAAATGGAAAACTGGAGTTGCATCGGAATTGAGATCAGGGTTGAACGAATATTTAAATTTGCTTCACATCCTGTAATAGCGTTTACTTACAAATAAACTTTCGTTTCTTTCTTTTTTACATTTTTGGCAGTTCAACGTAACTGCCCAAAAAGCTTAGCACCTACTGGAGGATTTCACAACCTTTTACCTAAAACAACAACAATAATAAAAATTACTTTTTGTTCAAAAAAATTTCGAAAAATGTACAGATTCTGCATATGCTATTTTTTTGTTTCACGAAATAGGAAACAATGATTAAAATAAAATACCATGTATCGTAGACTTAACATGGAAGAAATAAGACATGAATAAATAAAAATGAAGTGAATTCAAGGTGTAAAGGTTCCCATTGTAAAATAATGATTTTTCATAGATTTTTTATATTTTTGTTTTTAATTTTCGGCAACTTAAAATAAAAACAAACCAACTGTGCTTGATTATTTACTCGAGAGTAGGAACTGCAAGCAATTTTATTTTTGTGAAATTATTAAGTTTGATAAATTTTAATTTATGCCAGTTTTTTTTTTTTTGATAAGGTGGAAAAATTAAATCCGAGGCTCTTCATTTCATAACTTAAAATAAAGAGCTGCAAACGATATTGTTTTTGATAAAAAAAATATATTTATTTTGATACTCTAATTTTTAACCCTACACTGCATGATTTTTTATTTATCTTAGAAAAAAATATGTGTTTGTCAATGTAATAAAAAAATATGGAAAAATATTTAAAAAAAATTTAACTCTAAATTTTCACGACTTTCTAATTAAAAATAGTTTTGTTGCCAAATGGTTACACCATGCATTCAACAGATAAAAATGATGATGATAGTCTTGAAATTAGTTTTTTTTTTTTGTAATAAAATAGAGGAATTGAACATTTGGCGCACTTCACTCTTGTAATCCTTTACATTTTGACATTTTACATCATTGTTTATTTGTACTGTGTTCTTTCCGATGATCACGTCTGTCAAATCTGATATCTTTAGGAGGTTCTCTCGGGCAAGCTCTTTTTTTTTTTTTGGTTTATAACTCTCTAGTTCCTCTGTAGCTAATGGTCTCCCTCTTTTTAATACGCACTTATTAACTTCACATGTGGGTTTGTTTGTATGTATGTATGTGTGTAACTCTGAATAAAAGATAAAATTTACGTTCTCTGCAAATATAAAAGTAATATAGGGTGAGTTCTGGTAAGTGCGTCCACGGGGTAAGTGCGTCCACTGGGAATTATATGAACACTGTCTTGAAATTACTTCTGCAACACATCGACTATGTTAGATAACTGTCTAATGATAATTTCAATAGGTAGAATTCAGGCCTGGATTCAATAGACGAAACACAATCAGGGATAACTTAAATGTCTTCAAAAAAACTCTTAAGTAAAGATTGAGAAGGTTTTGTTTCAGTTTCTCTTGTAGTCATACCAAGCAAATGAAGTCAAGAAATGCAAGTTGTTTCTTTTAAGTAATAGCTACTAATAACACACATGGGGTATTTTGATCAAATACTCAAACTAAAATTTGTTTATATGACGGTACGCACTTTCCCTTTCTTTAAAGTAAGGTGGGGGTAAGTGCGTACCATTATGATGGGGCAAGTGCGTACCACTATCATGAGGCATATGCGTAATATTATGCGGAGCAAGTGCGTACCATTATGATGAGGCAAGTGTGTACCGTTACGTGGAAAATCCGATTCTCGTAATTCACCTTTAATTTTGCTTATAACTCTTTTTTAAACCGATTATAAATCCGACGTCATTTCCATCAAGTATTTATATTAACATTGAATGCGGCATAATATTTCAATTTTATTCATTACCTCTGAAATATATTGGCTTTTAGATATGAGTTAGCAAATTTTTCGTTGAAAATAGCGATCATGAGCTATACTTAATTTAAACCAGAATGACAAATGAAGCAATGAAATTAAGTGAAACACTAAATAAGGAACCAACTGATTCAAAAAACGAAGGTGGAGTAATGAATAAATTATATTTAAGAAAATTAAAGAACACCTTGTGAAAAACTATTTGAATGTACAAAAAAAAAAAGTACAAGTATCACATCATGATCAATTATTCTCTTTATTTTGCTCTTTATTTTGTGTTTTTTCTTACTGCTGCTGGTTCTAAGAGGAAAAATATTTTAAAGCCGTATTTATTCAAAAAAAAAAGAAAAAAACGAATTGTTCACTCAGGTCACCTAACGATCCACCATACAAATAGAATTAAAGAAAATCACAGGGGTACGCACTTACAACAAAGCTATTGGACGCTCATGTCTCATCTTACATTTAAGAAGGGGTAAGTGAGAACCCTGGCTTAAACACAGACTGATTAACGTATTTAACCAAATTAAACTATGTAGACTATGAGTGATTATTACTAAATAAAGACAACTTACATTTGCTCACTTGGTCTTATTAAAAGGACAGAGGAATAATCACAAACACAACTCTCTCAATCTTCAAATCACAGTTGTTCGCAAGACGCGTGGAATATCCCTGATTGCGTTTCATCCATGCAAGCAAATGCTGATCTTTAGTATTATGAATTATCCCAAGGCAACTACCTAACATATTTAATATGTGCCAGGAGTTTTTTACTGCTCATATTCACATAATTTAAGGTGGACGCACTTACCCCGCTAGGTAGGGAAAGTGCGTACCTTAGAATAGGTGTCATAAACCAGGTCACAAAACCTATGCTTATGGTTTATTTGACATATTATATGCTTGAAAATCTTAGTAAAGGATCTGGAAAGAAAACTAAAAAAAAATTGTGAGTGTACAAGATTTTTCAACAGAGCAGCATCCCTGAGAACATGAACTTTGCAAAAAAGGGTACGCACTTACCAGAACTCACCCTATTTAATATTATTTTTAATACTAAAGGCTAAACTGTATTGCATGTTGATGTATTATAGTGCATGTAAACTTAAGGGCGGATATTCAGTAGTTTTGAAAATCAGAGGGAAACCCGTGATGATCACAGCGCATTCCTATGTAAAAGCGTATTTTTTAGTTTTTTTCAAAACTATATTTTAAAATTATTAATAATTTTACTTGTCCGTGTAAGCACAACGTTTTTGTAACTGAACTCTAAAATAAACACGTTTTGAAGGCTTTTCCCAATTGATTTTTTGTTTGTTCACTCTGTTGAACATCAGCTAAGCATTGATAATTGCAAAGTCTAAAAAACGGTAGAACAGCCGAAAGTACCACTTTTGGATCCGCATGATTATTTTATACCTTCCAAAAAGAGAAAGAAGCTAGCGCGAAACATAAACAAAGCACATACTTCATGAACTATAGAGATAAGTCGCAGTGTTTTCTGGATGCTTACTACATAATGTTGCCAAATGGCTACAGATATGTATTATCTCCTAGATTTTTTCCAAATAATTATTTTGATGTGAAACGCATCTTAAACGAAAGATAAATGTTTATTTTATTCATGTTATTTTTTTAAAAGACAAAGAAAAATATTTCATTGTAAAAAATAATTTCAAAACATGGTAGTTTGAGTGACTTTAAAAGCTATTCATATGGATTCATTTAAGAGCATGTAACAGACCAGTGCTGCCATGTATGGAGGATAAATGGTGATAATTGCTTGAAATATACCCAATACTTGCTTTTTATGCATTGAGTTGCCTTATGACTACATTCTGCTATTCATAAGGAGGACAAATTGTCCATGTATCCAATTGGCAACACCATGCAGTGTAGGGTTAACTTTTCCTTTTTTTATATTTTTTAATGGAAAATATGCCATGGTGTAAATAAAAAATGCACCTTTGCTTTATGTGTTATCTTATTTATTTTTTACCTCTTTTTTGATGCACTATCTTCGATTTATTTCATAATTTTTTTTCTAAATGAGCCATTCGGGAAATCATATGCTTAAAAATTGGTGAAGAAAAGGTTATTTAAAAATTATCTAAATAGAAAATCATTATCCTTTGAAATTGCTTGAAAAAAATAGCATAAAGATTTGAGAAACTAAATTTGATATAAATTTTGTATCATCAAATAGCGTGTTATTTTACTCGATAAAACTATTTTTGTTTTAAAAAATCAATTTTGAATGTGAAAAGTTATGTTTAGCGTGATCTGCAGCCTTAGGTAATTCAAGAAATAGTTACCTGATGAAAGAATGTCTTTTTTTATTGATTAAACTCTGAGTTATAATTAGCATAGGTGGTTTTGTCTAAATTTATTATTTTTGAGCAAAATAGCATCTGAAAAAAATGCTATACAGGTTGTGTATTCAAATAATATATCACTCACTCTTTTCAACAACGTTATATTAAAAAAAAAAAAAAAAAAAACGTGATTTTTCAGAACAACGAATTTAAAGTTTAAATGTAAGATATCATGAAGGAAAACTATGAGTAAAGCCGCTGATTAAACATTATCTTGTGCATAAGGTATTTTTCTAGTAGATCTTATATTTTGTCTCTGTTCCAAGAAGTATGCAACGTATAAGTTTTAAAAAAAAGTAACGTTTTATTTATGACGTTTTTGTCTCAAATTCCTAAGATATTATTTGAAATACCTGAAACTATGTAGTGATTGTTACTTATTATTCTCCTTGAAGTACCGACATCACTGATATAGAAGCAAATAAAGAATTCTTGATAAAAACAAGAAACAAGAGATGATGCCAAGTTATTATGTTCTAAGATAATGTTTGAAATACCTGAAAATATGTAATAATTCTTACTCATTGTTCTTCTTGAAATACCGACATCGATGACGTAGAAGCAAATGGAGAATTCTTGATTTAAAAAAATCAAGAGATGATGCCAAATCATTATGTCCTAAGATAATATTTGAAATACCTGAAACTATGTAGTGATTGTTACTTATTGTTCTCCTTGAAATACCGATATCACTGACATAGAAGCAAGTAGAGAATTCTTGATAAAAAAAAAAGAAACAAGAGATGATGCCAAGTTATTATGTTCTAAGATAATATTTGAAATACCTGAAAATATGTAATAATTCTTACTCATTGTTCTTCTTGAAATACCGACATCGATGACGTAGAAGCAAATAGAGAATTCTGAATTTAAAAAAAGCAAGAAATGATGCCAAATTATTATGTCCTAAGATAATATTTGAAATACCTGAAACTATGTAGTGATTCTCACTCATTGCTTTCCTTGAAATACCGACATCACTGACATCGAAGCAAATAAAGCATTCTAAAAAAAAAAAAAAAAAGAGATGATACCAAATTATTATAAACGAAGTAAAACACAAATGCAAGGTAACAAATATTGTCTATGACTGAAAAATCTTTATACGAGGCGAAAAAATATTATTAAATAAGCACTTAAAGGATAAAAAAAGCAAAAGTTAATCGCGTTATTTTATATTATTTTCAAACTTAATGTAAGGATAGGTAGTAGGTACACCAGCTTAAAATTTCCAAGCATTTTGGTGTCAATGTAACAAAAGCAAGCATGTTCCACTGCAAAAATGTTTTTTTTTTTTTTAAATTCTATATTTAAATTATTTTTTCAGTAAAAATAGCAGACTGAGTAATGTATTTGTTTCATACGTGGCAGCTCTTGTACTAAACGGGCTATCCAGTCAACGATCAATCATCTTGCCTATTTAACGAGAAAATTCCAGGATTATTTTCCCCAAGCATTATAATTGGGGGATCCACCTTTTAGTGGCTTTTTCAATTTTTTAATTTTCGCTTCCCCAAAGGTATAAATAGTTTCCGTTTTCTTCCTCCTCTTTGACACTGTAAAAATGAATGTTGTTTTTACAGCTAATTTTATAGTAATAAATTGTAAAAATTTACTAATTTTGAAGTACTAATCTGTAAATTTGCTGATTTTACAGTAAGAAACTGTAAAACTACTAATTTTACTGTTTTTTACCAGGCATTTCACAGATTTTAACTGGAACCTCTGCTGACGGTTCAATACTGTTGTTTTTACATGTAAGTTTTACGTCAATAAACTGTAAAATGTCTAACTTTACTATAAGAAACTTTAAAATCACTAGTTTTACAGTTTATTACTGCACATTTTGCAGTTTTAAGTTCGGCTTTCAGTATTATACTGTAAAAGCAACAGCTCATTTTTTGCAGTGAATAAATAGTTTCCGTTTTCTTCCTTCTCTTTTACAAGGAATAACTTGAAAGATTATCCATCACACAATCGAGGAATTGGAAATTTTGGCGATCGTCTATATTACTGACTGTTAGAAAAACACATTTAGCTACAGAAATGTTTCGGACCATAATGAAAGCTCATTGTTTAAAAGTTAGAGCGAAAGCTGGAATCGAAAAAGTGCATGAAGAAAAGTATGAAGAAACTTTAAGATAGTCTCTATTTTCGTTATAATAAGTTAGAACTTTGGTTTTATCTCAATTTAAGAGGTTGTATGAAAGAGTTTGAAGTGAATTCAAAATTGCGCTTCTTTAATGGACTTACTTCACCATTTTCAAGTTTTGTTAACTGTTATGTTTACTTGAAAATAAAAATGCTAACGATTTAAATTATTCTTTCCTTGTTACATTAAATTTGTTTAATCGAGTTTCATGTAGTCTGCATTTACTAAACTACCGTAAAAACTTAGAATTCTGTGTCTTCCACGCTTTTTGATTTACAATGAACTGAATAGCAAACAATTCAAACTTTGCAATGCATGCAATATACCGCCAACTCGGTCCTTCCCTCCAAGGACTGCATTTTTATGCTTGTTACCACTCCTCAGCTTGGAATAGGAAACAACAGAACTGGAGGCAAAAAATTCTTCTATGGAAGCTGAGTCTGCCAAAAAACTGGTAGCCTACACTGTTAAAGTTTTCCTGAAATTTTACAGTAAAAGTTACTGGCATCCATGCTGCCAGTAACTTTTACCGCAAAATATTTTTTTACTGTAAAATTTTACAGAAGAGAAAACGATAATTAAAAAGCGCGAGATACGAACGACAAGGATCGAAGCTGGGACCCAAATTTTTCACACTGCTTTATTATCCACAGTACTAGATGAGATACATCTGTACCTCAGAACCAGACTAACGTAAGTCCATTTTCGTCATTTTTCAGTAGAGGGGAAAAACGATGTATTCGACAATTGTTTTTCCCCCCTACCGAAAAATGACGAAAATGGACTTACGTTAGTCTGGTTCTGAGGTACAGACATCAGAAAAGCGGAAATAGGGTGTCATCTGTATTTCACAGTAAGTTACGTGATGATCAATTGGCACTGAAGTCGCAGTTTTTTATCGGTGCAATTCACTAAAAATTTTTTGTACGGTAAACGCGCTACATTTTACAGTAGCATTTACTGTAAAAGCTTCCTGAATTTTTAACAGTGTATGCAGAGTTAGAACTGCAGCGAGAGACCATACAATGGTTCGGTACCACTTGTAAATTAAAGGCAGATTTCGCGTGTAAAGCAGTAATGTTAAATTATATCTGTATGTTAAATCTCGATTTTTTTGGCAAGCTTGACGATAAAGCTTATCGCCAAGCATTCTGGTAACCCCCGACTAAAAATAAAAAAGCCCAGCCTCCACGGCTGCTAGACTTGATTTTGATCTTGAATTTGTGAGTTTGATTCACTCGATTTTGAAGGGAACCGCTGGCCCTAATTCCAGTTTAAACCATTCCATTCATGGTAAAATGTTATTATTTTTTGTTGTGAGTTCAATAAATGTTTGTTGTTTTATACAATAGTTGTCTTTTACGAAATCAAATTTTTGATTTTCCAAGAAGCTAATATAGCCCGCAACCTATGAACAAAAGAATTTGAAAAAAATTATCACTTGCCGAC